>CM065788.1:834573-958687 GCA_033296515.1 Macrochelys suwanniensis | reverse complement strand
TAGTCGGGAGTGAGAGGTGCTGCGGGGGCTGCGAGTCGGGAGTGAGGGGCGCTGGGGGCCCCGCGGGGCTGCGAGTCGGGAGTGAGGGGCACTGGGGGGGGCTGCGAGTTGGGGGTGAGGGGCGCTGGGGAGGCTGCAAGTCGGGGAGTGAGGGGCACTGGGGGCGCCACGGGGCTGCGAGTCGGGAGTGAGGGGCGCCGGGGGGGCTGCGAGTCGGGAGTGAGGGGCGCCGGGGAGGCTGCGAGTCGGGGAGTGAGGGGCGCTGGGGGCGCTGCGGGGCTGCGAGTCGGGAGTGAGGGGCCCCGTCTCCCCGCAGGGCACCTTCCTGGAGTGCCACCCCGACCTGCGGGTGACCCACCGGTTCCACAAGGGCTGCGTGTCGCAGCTCAACGGGCTGATCTTCTGCCCGCACTGCGGCGAGGACGCCTCGGAGGCCCAGGAGATCACCATCGCCCGGGGCCGACACCTCCACCCCCGCGCCCCCGCCCCCCCGGCCAGGAGCCCCCCGACGCCCCCGGCCGCGCCGACCCCACCCAGCCCAGGTGAGCCACGGGGCAGCGGTGGGCAGGGGGTGCGGGGGGCCACGTCGGGGAAGGGGTGTCCCCGTCCCTGACACCCCCCTCTCCCGTTCAGCGCCGGATGCGAGGGAAGGGCGAGGGGCGGCTGCTCTCCCCCGACCCGCTGGCCGACGGGATCGACAGCTCGGGGGACCCGTGCTGACCCTGCCGTCGGGCGCCGCCATCTCCCCACTGGGGCTGGGCCCGGGGCCGGGCCGCGAGCAGCTCGAGAAGGCCTTGATCGTGCAGGAGGCTGAGAGGTGGGACCCCCCTTCCCATGACCCTCCTGCGCTCTGTGATCCACTGCACCCACCAATACACCCGTCTCCGCCCCAGCCACTGAGATCCACCACACCCACCAATACACTTGTCTCTGCCCCAGCCTCCGAGATCCCACCGCACCCACCAATACACCCGTCTCTGCCCCAGCCTCCGAGATCCCACCTCACCCACCAATACACCTGTCGCCGCCCCAGCCTCCGAGATCCCACCGCACCCACCAATACACCTGTCGCCGCCCCAGCCTCCGAGATCCCACAGCACCCACCAATACATGGTCCTGCCCCTTGGCGTCCAGTGCCCTGTGGGTGCCTCAGAGCCCTCCCCCTGGCATCGGCCTTCCTCCCCACCCACGCTCTCTGCCCCCTGGTATCGCCCGTCTGTGACCCACAGCACCCACCCTTTACCCTCCCACCCACCCCCACGTCGCTGTGATCCCACCGCACCCACCAATGCTCCATCCTTTGCCTCCCCTTCCCTCCGCGGCCACTGACCCATCTCTCTCTGCTCGTTCCCGCGCCCGCCAGGCGGAAGAAGCTGCGGTTTCACCCGCGCCAGCTCTACCTCTCCGTCAAGCAGGGCGAGCTGCAGAAGGTGCTGCTGATGCTGCGTGAGTGGGGGTCCTGGGGGGAGGATTGGGGGGGCGTGTGGGTCTGTGACCCCCCCCCCCCGGCTCTGATCCTGTTCCCCGATTCTCTGCCCCCCCCAGTGGACAACCTGGACCCCAACTTCCAGAGTGACCAGCAGAGCAAGCGAACGCCGCTGCACGCCGCCGCCCAGAAGGGGTACCTCGAGATCTGCCACGTGCTGCTGCAGGTGGGGGGCGGGGGGCGGCGGGGGAGGGGGCGGGCGGGGGGGTGTCTGGCCACGGGCGGGGGTCAGAATCTGGCTATCCCCCTCCCCAGGCTGGCGCCAACATCAACGCGGTGGACAAGACGCGCCGGACGCCGCTCATGGAGGCGTGGTGAGCAACCAGGTGGAGACGGCGCGGTACATCGTGCGGCGGGGCGGCTGCGTCTACAGCAAGGTCAGCGCGGGGGGGGGGGGGTGGAGAGGGGGGCCGGGGGGGGGGTAACTTGGTACCGATCACGACATCGTCTCCCCCCCCCAGGAGGAGGATGGTTCGACCTGCCTCCATCACGCGGCCAAGTGCGGGAACCCGGCATGGTCTCTCTGCTGCTAGCCACGGGGCAGGTGGACGTCAACGCCCAGTGAGTCGGGGACCCAGGCGTCCGGCTCCCAGCAGGGGGAGCTCCCCCCCCATCACAGTGAGTGCTGGCCCCATTGCCCAGGGCGGTGCTGGGGGGCTGTGCCGCAGGGAGCAGGGCGGGGGACAGCGGGGGGCTCTCCCTGGGCAGGCAGGGCTGCCCCATTGCCCCAGGGCGGTGCTGGGGGGCTGGGCTGCAGGGGGTGGGGCGGGCGCAGCAGGGGGCTCTCCCCGGGCAGTCAGGGGCTGCCCCATTGCCCCAGGGCGGTGCTGGGGGGCTGGGCTGCAGGGGGTGGGGTGGGGGCAGCGGGGGGCTCTCCCTGGGCAGGCAGGGCTGCCCCATTGCCCCAGGGCAGTGCTGGGGGGCTGGGCTGCAGGGAGCGGGGCGGGGGCAGCAGGGGGGCTCTCCCTGGGCAGACAGGGCTGCCCCATTGCCCCAGGGCGGTGCTGGGGGGCTGGGCTGCAGGGGGTGGGGTGGGGGGCAGCGGGGGGCTCTCCCTGGGCAGGCAGGGCTGCCCCATTGCCCCAGGGCAGTGCTGGGGGGCTGGGCTGCAGGGAGCGGGGCAGGGGCAGCAGGGGGCTCTCCCCGAGCAGGCAGGGCTGCCCATTGCCCCAGGGCGGTGCTGGGGGGCTGGGCTGCAGGGAGCGGGGCTGCAGAGAGCGGGGCGGGTGGCAGCAGGGGGCTCTCCCCGGGCAGTCAGGGCTGCCCCATTGCCCCAGGCGGTGCTGGGGGGCTGGGCTGCAGGGGGTGGGGCGGCGCAGCGGGGGGCTCTCCCCGGGCAGTCAGGGCTGCCCCATTGCCCCAGGGCGGTGCTGGGGGGCTGGGGCTGCAGGGGCTGGGGTGGGGGGCAGCGGGGGGCTCTCCCTGGCAGGCAGGGCTGCCCCATTGCCCCAGGCAGTGCTGGGGGGCTGTGCTGCAGGGAGCGGGGCGGGGGCAGCAGGGGGCTCTCCCCGGGCAGGCAGGGCTGCCCCATTGCCCCAGGGCGGTGCTGGGGGGGCTGGGCTGCAGGGGGTGGGGTGGGGGCAGCGGGGGGCTCTCCCTGGGCAGGCAGGGCTGCCCCATTGCCCCAGGGCAGTGCTGGGGGGCTGGGCTGCAGGGAGCGGGGCAGGGGCAGCAGGGGGCTCTCCCCGGGCAGGCAGGGCTGCCCCATTGCCCCAGGGCGGTGCTGGGGGGCTGGGCTGCAGGGAGCGGGGCTGCAGGGAGCGGGGCGGGGGCAGCGGGGTGCTCTCCCTGGGCAGGCAGGGCTGCCCCATTGCCCCAGGGCGGTGCTGGGGGGCTGGGCTGCAGGGAGCGGGGGCGGTGGCAGCGGGGGGCTCTTCCCCCAGCCAGCAGCGCTGACCCCGGTGCCCCCCCCGGCAGGATAACGGTGGCTGGACCCCCATCATCTGGGGCCGCGGAGCACAAGCACATCGAGGTGATCCGCATGCTGCTGACCCGCGGCGCCGACGTCACCCTGACAGACAACGTGAGTAGCGGTTTCTCGCCCCCACCCCGGTGCTGGCTCAGACCCCCCCGGCTGCCGGGGTCTCGGCTCCCCCGGCTGCCGGGGTCTCGGCTCCCTTCTGTGAATCAGGGTCTCAGCTTCTCAGTGTGTCCCCCCCACCCCCCAAATCTGTACCTGACACTGTCTTTGCATGTGTCGGTTTCCAGGCTCCTAGTTACCTCCAAGTCTGTCCGTTTCCAGGCTCCCCTCCCAGTCCGAGTGTTGGGGTCTTGGCTCCACCCACTGTCTCTAGCTCCCCTCAGTGCGTTTGCTGGTTTCCAGCCCCCCCCCCCCCCCCCGTCTGTTTGGAGTTGCCGGTTTCAAGGCTCCCCGCCACCCCTCCCCCGCAGGAGGAGAACATCTGCCTGCACTGGGCGTCCTTCACGGGCAGCGCCGAGATCGCCGAGGTCCTGCTGAAACGCGCAGTGCGACCTGCACGCCGTGAACTGCCACGGGGACACGCCGCTGCACATCGCCGCCCGCGAGAGCTACCACGACTGCGTCATGTGAGCGGGTGCCGGACGCCGGGGTTCTCGCCGGGCAGGGGAGGGGAGTGGGGCTCAGTGGTTAGAGCGGGGGGGGGGGCTGGGAGCCAGGACCCCTGGGTTCTCTCCGGCTCTGGGAGGGGAGTGGGGCCCAGTGGTTAGAGCAGGGCGGGCTGGGAGCCAGGACGCCTGGGTTCTCTCCCGGCTCGGGGGGCAGTGAGAGCAGGGGGTCTGAGAGCCAGGACTCCTGGGTTCTCTCCCAGCTCTGGGAGGGGAGTGGGGGCTAGTGGTTAGAGCAGGGGGCGCTGGGAGCCAGGACTCCTGGTTCTCTCCTGGCTCCGGCAGAGGATGTGGGGGCTACTGGTCAGAGCGTGGGGGGGAGCCAGGACACCTGGGTTCCAATCTGCCCCCCCCCCCCCCCCCCCCCCCCCAGGCTGTTCCTGTCCGCGAGGGGCTGACCCCGAGGTGCGGAACAAGGAGGGCGACTGCCCCGTGGACCTGACGCTGGAGAACTCCGAGGTCTGGTTCGCCCTGCAGCTGAACCGCAAGATCCGGCAGGGCATCCTCAACCGGGCGCTGCGGACCGAGCGCATCATCAGCAGGTGGGGAGGGGCTGGGCCCGGGGCGGGGGCGGGGGTGGGGGGGGGGCGCGCGGCTGTCTCCGGTCTCACCCCCACTGCCCCCCCCAGGGACGTGGCCCGCGGCTACGAGAACGTGCCCATCCCCTGCGTCAACTCGGTGGACGACGAGCCGTGTCCCGATGACTACAAATACATCTCGGAGAACTGCGAGACCTCCACCATGAACATCGACCGCAACATCACGCACCTGCAGGTAGCCGCCCTTTGGGGAGGGGAGCCTAGAAACCGACAAAGGCAGAACTTTGTGGGAGAGGGAGCCTAGAACCGACAAATGCTGATTGTTTTTTGGGAGAGGGGAGCCTAGAAACTGACATGCAGATTTTTATTTGGTGGGTGGGGGGAAGGGGACGAGAGCTGAGTAATGGGCAAATGCAGAATTGTGTTTTGCGGGGGAGCCTAGAAACTGGCCTGTGGAGGCTTGGCAGGGAAATGGGGGAGCTGAGAAACCAGCGAAGGTGCAGACTGGGTGGGGGGGTGTCTGGAAACTGACAACCGCGGTGGGTGCCGGCCCTGCTAAGCTGTGTCCCGTCCCCCCACCCCCCCTCCAGCACTGCACCTGCCAGGATGATTGTTCCTCCAGCAACTGCCTGTGCGGCCAACTCAGCATCCGCTGCTGGTACGACAAGGTGAGACCCCCCCCACGCTGGAAACTGCACCGGGGGGCACGAAACTGCCACGTCTGAACTCTGTGAGGAGCCTGGAAACTGCCATGCCAGACCCTATGGGGTGCCTGGAAACTGTTCCCTTGGATCAGGGCTGATAGACACTGAGGGCATCCCAAAAAGCACCAAATACAGCTATGGGGCAGTGGGAGCCTGGAGGCAGACACATAGAGCCATGGGGCTTGTAGTAGGGGGGAGCTTAGAAACTGACTCTCAGATGAGAGAATAGTGCGGGGGGGGGGGGGCCGCGGGTAGCCTGGAAACTTCCCGTTGGGGGTGGGGGAAGCCAGAAACTAACTGCGCAAACGTGGTAGAGGGGAGCCATGAAACCGACAGGGGAGGGGGGAGCCTGGAAACGACAAATGAAACTGACAGATTCCCCCCTCCCCATAGGCTGCAGGGCTGCCTCAGCCCCCCTAGAATATTCAGTTCCCATGCCCCCCCCCCCCGAATTTGGGGGCTATTCAGAGATTATCACCTCTCCTCCCCCAGACGGGCGCCTGCTCCAGGAATTCAACAAGATCGAGCCGCCCCTCATCTTCGAGTGTAACCAGGCGTGCACCTGCTGGAGGAACTGCAAGAACCGGGTCGTCCAGAGTGGCATCAAGTGAGTCCCCAGGAGGGGGTGTCACCCCCCCTTTCCTGCTCCCTGTCCCCCAGGGCTAACAGGAATCCATGCTACGATAGCTGGACTGGAAGTGGCGGGCTGGGCTGTCATGTGACAGGGAGTTCCACAGGTTAACAAGCAGCTTCTCTCCCTGCAGGGTCCGGCTGCAGCTCTACCGGACGGCCAAGATGGGCTGGGGGTGCGAGCCCTTCAAACCATCCCGCAAGGGACTTTCATCTGCGAGTGAGTGGGGTGGGGCACGGCGGGGTGGGGGCCCACCGGCTCGGACGGGGGGCAGGGGCAGGGCTGGGAGTCACCCCGGATGTGACGGCTCTGCCCCCCTCCCCGCCGCAGGTACGTGGGGGAGCTGATTTCTGACGCGGAGGCCCGATGTGCGGGAAGATGACTCGTATCTCTTTGACCTGGACAACAAGGTGAGGGGGGCCCGGACGCCAGGGTTCTCTCCCGGCTCAGGGAGGGGAGCGGGATCTAGCGGTTGGGGGAGAGGAGGAGACGCTGGCAGCCAGGACTCCTGGGTTCTCTCCCGGCTCTGGGAGAGGAGTGGGGGCTAGTGGTGAGAGCGGGGGGCCCGGACTCCTGGGTTCTATTCCCAGCTCTGGGAGAGGAGTAGGGGCTAGTGGTGAGAGCGGGGGGGCCCGGACTCCTGGTTCTCTCTCCGGCTCGGGGAGCAGGCGGGGGCTATTGGTGAGAGCGGGGGGCCCGGACTCCTGGGTTCTCTCCCGGCTCGGGGAGCAGGCGGGGGCTATTGGTGAGAGCGGGGGGCCCGGACTCCTGGGTTCTCTCCCGGCTCGGGGAGCAGGCGGGGGCTATTGGTGGGAGCGGGGGGGCCCGGACTCCTGGGTTCTCTCCCGGCTCGGGGAGCAGGCAGGGGCTAGCAGTGAGAGCGGGGGGGCCCAGACTCCTGGGTTCTCAGCTGGTTCGGGAAGCAGGCGGGGGCTATCGGTGAGAGCGGGGGGCCCGGACTCCTGGGTTCTCTCCCCTCCCCCCCGCAGGATGGCGAGGTGTACTGCATCGATGCCCGTTACTACGGCAACGTGAGCCGGTTCATCAACCACCTGTGCGAGCCCAACATCATCCCGGTGCGGGTGTTCATGCTGCACCAGGACCTGCGGGTTCCCCCCGTATCGCCTTCTTCAGCAGCCGCGACATCCGCGCCGGGCGAGGAGCTGGGGTCAGTGGGGCGGGGCCTGGGGTGTGTGGAGGGGCTGGGGGCGGGGCCTGGGGCAGGCTGGAGTGTGGGAGGGGCTGGGGGCGGGGCTTGGGGCTGGCTGGGGAGTGGGAGGGGCTGGGGGTGGGGCTTGAGGCTGGCTGGGGAGTGTGGGAGGGGCTGGCTGGGGAGTGGGTGGGGCTGGGGGCGGGGCTTGAGGCTGCGTGGGGAGTGGGAGGGGCTGGGGTGAGGTGATGGGGCGGGGCCTGGGGCTCTCTGAGGCGGAGTGAGGATGATGTGGGTGGGGCTGAGGGGATGGGGCGGGGCCCCAGGCTGGGTAGTGTGGGAGGGGTGGGCCTGTCTGGGGCGGAGTGAGGAGAGGGGGGTCCGGGTCCCCCGTAGTGACCCCCCCGTCCCCCCAGGTTCGACTACGGCGACCGGTTCTGGGACATCAAGAGCAAATACTTCACCTGCCAGTGTGGGGCGGAGAAATGCAAACACTCGGCCGAGGCCATCGCCCTGGAGCAGAGCCGCCTGGCCCCGCCTCGAGGCGCACCCCGAGCTGCTGCCCGACGTGGGGGGGCTGCCGCTGCTGGGCCCCTGAGCCCGGGGGGGCCCCAACCACCCTGCTGGGCCCCCTGGGGGCCCCGATTCCCGGCCCCGGGGACCTGATTCCCGGCCCTGAGCCCCCGGGGACCCTGATTCCCGGCCCGGGGCCCCAATTCCGGCCCTGAGCCCTGGGGGGACCCTCCCCACCCTGCTCCTGCTGGACCCCTGAGCCCCTGGGGGCCCCCGATTCCCAGCCCTGAGCCCCGGGGGTCACCTGCCCCTGCTGGACCCCTGAGCCCCCTGGTAGAGCCCCCTACACTGTTGGGTCCCAGAAACCCCCAGGTGACCCCACTGCCCACAACTCCGTCCCCGGGGCTCCCCCAGGGCTCAGGGCCCCCCCCCAGAAGACGGGGCAGCCAGCGACCCCTTGGCTGTAACAAGGCAGCGCTCCAGGAAATGTGGGAGCCCCCCCACCCCCCCTCCCCACCTCCCGGGGCTCGGTCCCTTTTTAACTGTAACGTCCGGGGGAGGACTGAAACCAATAAACGCCGGCGCCGCCGGGAACACGGCCAGGGGGTGTGTGTGTGTCTGTCCAGCCCCTGCCGGGGGGTGTGTGGGTGTGTCTGTGCCCCGCCGGGGGGGTGTGTGGGTGTGTCTGTCCAGCCCTGCCGGGGTGTGTGGTGGGTGTGTGTCTGTGCACCCCGCCGGGGGTGTGTCTGTGTGTGTCTGTGCCCTGCCGGGGTGGGTGTGTGGGTGTGTGTCTGTGCCCCGCCGGTGGGGGGGGGGGGGGTGTCTGTGTGTGTCTGTGCCTGCCGGGGGGGGGGTGTGTGTGTGTGTGTGTGCGCCCTGCTGGGGGGCGGGGGGGTCTGTGTGTGTCTCTCCAGCCCCCGCCGGGGGGGTCTGGGTCTGGGTCTGTGCCCCGCCGGGGGGGTGGGGGGGGGTGTCTGTGCCCCGCTGCGGGGTGTGTGGGATCCCCGCCCCTGATGGGGGTAGCGGTCGGTGTGTGTGTGTGTGTGGGTTGGTTGGTTGGTTGGTTGGGGCTGAGGGTGATGGCCGAGGCTGTACCTGGTTGTGGGTTTGCCCTGCGGTTGTCTGAGGTCAGTTGTGGGCGTGTGAGATTTTGTGGTGTCCCAAGAGGGCGTTTGTGCGTCTGGCAGGTTGGGTTGTGGGTGTTCTTGGGTGCGTCCCTTTCCGCTGGTGCGACTGTGTGTTTGTGGCCTGTCTCTCCCGGGTGCGACCGTTGTGATGGTTGTGTGTGGTGCTCTCTGCTTTGTCACACCCCCACGTCCGCGCACACAGCGGGCGGGGGGGGGCAGGTTCTTGTGTCTGTCAGGTGGTGGTTGCAGGTTCAGGGTTGTTGCCTTGTGAGCGAGTTTTGTTGTGATGTGATGTGAGGGTGAGGACGCCATTCTGGCACTGGGGTGTGTGATTGTGTTGGGGGGGGTGGGGTAGTGCTTGTGTGTCAGGTTGTGCTGTGTTGTGAGTGTGATTGTGGGGGGGTTGTGTGGCACTGGGGTGTGAGGTGTCTGGTGCTGGCGGGTCGGATTGTGTTTGGGGGGGGGGTTGTGGTGGCAGAGGGGGCTGAGTGTGATTGTGTTGCACTGGAGTGCCCGGTTTGTGTGGGGGGGGGTGTGAGGTTGGAGGGGGTTGTGTTGCTATGGGGTTGTTGAGTTGTGGTGTGTGGGGGGGCTGAAGTGGGGGATACAGGTGCTGACTGGGGGGGGCTCTGGGACTGGAGCCCCCCCACCAGAATCTCTCCCCCCCGCCCCACGGATCAGTGCCTCCCCCCCCTCCCCGCACCTCCTGCCCCCCCAATCAGCTGCTTTGCAGCACACAGGAGGCTGGGGGGGGGGGGAGGTGGGAAGAGGGGGCGGGGCCTGGGGCAGAGTCAGGGAGGGGCCCCCCCCATTGTAAGGTCGCGCCTGTGGTTGGGGGGGGGGCCAGAGCTAGGTGCCGGGGAGGTGGATGTGGCACCTGGGCAGGTGAGGGAGGGGCGGGGTCCTGGTACACAAGGGGCGGGGCTTGGCGCCAGGTAGGGGCGGGGCCGGTGCAGCGGGGCGGGGCTTGGAGCCAGGTAGGGGCGGGGCCCGGTGCAGCGGGGCGGGGCTTGGCGCCAGGTAAGGGGCGGGGCCCCGTGCAGGTGTCTGTGACGTGGGGCCGGAAGGGGGGGGGCAGTTACCTGCCCGGCCCCGGCCCATTTCCAACCGCAGCGTCGGGCCGCAGCGACAGGTGCCCCCGGCCCCGCCATGGGGCGCAAGGACAAGGGGGGAGCAGCCGGACCCGGCGCCCTACGGTGAGGGGGGGGCCCCAACGTACACGCGGGGGGGGGGCTGGGCAGGGGCAGCTGCTTCCCCAAATGGGGGGGGGGGCGTTAATGGGGGGGCAGAGCCCGGGGGGGGCCGGCAGCCGACAGTCTGAGCAGGGGCGGCGGGTCTCGGGGGGGGCAGCGGTGGATCCCCCCTCCCCCCTTAGCCCCCCGGGCCCCGACGTGGCCCCTGTGGGGGGGCGGGGTTCGGGGTGCCCCAAGTCAAGGGGCTCGACCCCCCCCCGGGCCCTTCTCCGGAGCCCCGAGACTCATCGGCCCCCCGACGCCGGAGCCCCCGCGTCCCGTCGGGCCGGTTGAAGGAGCGCGGGGGCTGGTGGGTCCGGGGGGGGGCAGACCCCCCCGTGTCGGAGGGAGCGTCCTGTTCTTCGAGCCTTTGTCTACACGGCGCCTGTTCCCCCCCCCCCCCCCGCCCCGCCCAGTTCACACCTGCGGGGCCGCCCCCCCCCCCTCGGGCCCTGGCGCAAGAGGGGGAGATGGGCTGGCGGGGGGGGGGGCGAGCCCCGTTCCCCGCCCCCCTCACCAGCCAGTGCCCCCCCCCCCCGCTCAGCTGGGCCGCGGGCGGGGCTGGTTTGTTTGTGGTGACCGAGGAACAAGGAAACAGAAACTCTCCGGCCTGCAGCGGGGGGGGGGCTAGATCCGGGGGGGGGCTGGAGGGGGCCGGGAGGGGCCGGGGGGGGGCTGAGATCCGGGGGGGGGGGGGTTGTCCCTCTCGGTCACTGGGGGGGGAGCGGGAACTTCGCCGGTTCCGCTCAATAACCCCCCCACCACGTGCCACCCCCCTGGGCCCTATCGACCCCCCCCCACTTCTCGCCTGGGTGTCCCTCGGGGCGGGGGGGCTCTGCCAGCGATACCCGCCCCCCTGCCCCGTCCAGGCCCTGGCCCCCTCCCCCCTTCTCTGAGCCGCTTTGCCCGCCTGCCCCCCCCCCGTACCCCCCCTTCTCCCGCATCCTGGTCTCCTCTCCCCTGGTCCATCCATGGAGCCTGGCCCGCATCTCCCAGGCCCCCCCCCCCCCCATGGCAGGGCAGGGCTAGGCTAGGAGGGGCTGCGGGTCGGGAGTGAGGGGCACGGCAGA
The DNA here is from genome assembly GCA_033296515.1 of Macrochelys suwanniensis. Lineage (NCBI taxonomy): Eukaryota > Metazoa > Chordata > Testudines > Chelydridae > Macrochelys > Macrochelys suwanniensis. Next base: position 947,649 of record CM065788.1, on the reverse strand, counting down.
GCTGGGGGGGGCAGGGCTGGGCTGGCAGGGGGCTGCGGGTTGGGAGTGAGGGGCACCGGCAGAGCTGGGGGGGCAGGGCTGGGCTGGCAGGGGGCTGCGGGTTGGGATAGTGAGGGCACCGGCAGAACTGAGGGGGGCAGGGCTGGGCTGGCAGGGGGCTGCGGGTCGGGAGTGAGGGGCACCCCGCCCCCCATGGTTACTCTGTGCTCTCCCCTGGGGCTCCCCGTAGTCAGGGCTCCCTGGGACGAATTTCCTGCCAAGAGCTGGGAGGACATTTTAGCTTGAGCCCCCCTCAGGCCCCCTGCCCCCCAGGCAGGAAGGGGTGGTGTCTATGGGGCTCGGGGGAGGGGTCACCTCAGCACGGACCCTTAGGGGGAGGGAGTCGGGGGGACACGGGCTGGAGTGAGGGTGCAGAGGGGGGATTGGGGTGCAGGGGGTGGGGCCATCCCCCCCCCGGGTGGGGCTGGACTTTGTGGTTTCCAGTGGGGCAATAAGGAAGTGGTGGGGGGGGAGTGGGGCTGGGTGCTGTGGGATTTTCCCCACTAGGGGGCGCTGTCCCGGCCCCGCCCTGCCTTTATCTCCGGTAATTGCTCTTGATGGCTCAGCCCTGGCCCTGACCCCCCCTGAAATAACCTTGACCCCCCCCCCCCCCCGCCCGCGCGTCATTCACACCCGCTGCCTGGGAGGAGCCGCTGGGAGTTTCCTGCAAAGGGAGCCAGGACACCTGGGTCCGATTCCCACAAATCCACTGGAACCCCCCCACCCGCCCTGCACAGCCGGGGAGAGAACCCAGGAGTCCTGGCTCCCAGCGCCCCCTGTTCTAACCCACCAGACCCCCCTCCCCTCCCAGAGCCGGGGGAGAGAACCCAGGAGTCCTGGCTCCCAGCCCCCCCTGTTCTAACCAACCAGACCCCCCTCCCCTCCCAGAGCCGGGGAGAGAACCCAGGAGTCCTGGCTCCCAGCGCCCCCTGTTCTAACCCACCAGACCCCCCTCCCCTCCCAGAGCCGGGGAGAGAACCCAGGAGTCCTGGCTCCCAGCCCCCCCTGTTCTAACCAACCAGACCCCCCTCCCCTCCCAGAGCCGGGGAGAGAACCCAGGAGTCCTGGCTCCCAGCGCCCCCTGTTCTAACCCACCAGACCCCCCTCCCCTCCCAGAGCCGGGGAGAGAACCCAGGAGTCCTGGCTCCCAGCCCCCCCTGTTCTAACCCACCAGACCCTGCTCCCCTCCCAGAGCCGGGGAGAGAACCCAGGCGTCCGGCTCTAACCCGTCTCTCCCGCTCTCTGCAGGGGAACAGTGTAAACATGACCCCTCGTTCCGGGGTCCGATTCGGCAGAGGTGAGTGACCCCCCCACTGCCAGCCCGGCCCCCGGGACCTCGCTCACAGCTCTGCCCCCCACCCCCGGGCTTCCCCCTCTGCCCCCTTGTGTCGGCTTCTTTCCGACCTGTCCCCCCCCGTTCCCCCTCCCCCTCCCCTTCTGGCCGTCTCCCCCTTTCCTCCCTTCCCCCTTCCTGGCCCCCCATCCTGCCCCCCCGGCCCTTCTGTCCCTCGGTCCCGGCTGTGCTTGTCCCCCCCCACGTCTCATCCTCGCTGCGTGTCCCCCCCAGGAGCTGCACTGACATCATCTGCTGCGTCCTCTTCATGGTCTTCCTCGCCGGCTACATCGTGGTGGGAATCCTGGGTGAGTGACCCCCCCACACCCCCTTGGGGCAACTGGGCGGGGGAAGCAGGGGGCTCTCCCCAGGCAGGCAGGGCTGCCCCATTGCCCCAGGGCGGTGCTGGGGGGCTGGGCTGCAGGGAGTGGGGCAGGGGGCAGCGGGGGGCTCTCCCCGGGCAGACAGGGCTGCCCCATTGCCCCAGGGCGGGGCTGGGCTGGGGGGGGGCTCGGGGGGAGGACATGCCGGGGGGGGGGCAGGCGGGGGGGCGCTGCCGGGAGCCGCACTGTCCCTCGGTCGCTCATTTGGCCCCTTGCCCCCAGCCTGGCTCTACGGGGGACCCCCGGCAGGTGATTTACCCCCGGAACTCCACCGGGGCCTACTGCGGCATCGGGGCCAATACGTGAGTCACCCCCAGCCCCCCTCGACCCCCCCACTGCCCCCCCCAGAACCCCTCACTGCCCCAACCTCACCCCCCGCCCCCCCCCCAGCCCCCCCACTGCGCCTGCACCACCTCACTGCCCCCACCTCATCCCCCCGGCCCTCTCAACCCCCCCACCATCACCCCAGAACCCCTCACTGCCCCAACCTCACCCCCCCGGCCCCCCCACTGTGCCTGCACCCCCTCACTGCCCCCACCTCATCCCCCCGGCCCCCTCAACCCCCCCACTGTCCCCCCAGAACCCCTCACTGCCCCGACCTCACCTCCCCAGCCCCCCCACTGCGCCTGCACCCCCTCACTGCCCCCGCCTCATACCCCCAGCCCCCTCACTGTCCCCCCACGACCCCCCACAGTCCCCCCAGCGCCCCTCACTGCCCCGACCTCATCTCCCCCGCCCCCCCAGTGTGCCCGGCCCCCCCACTGCCGCCCCTTGACCCCCCCCCACTGTCCCTGACCTCCTCTCCCCTCCCTCCTCCTCGTCCCCCCGCCCCTCCCCCATCTCTGACCCCCCCTCTCCCCCCAGGGGCAAACCCTTCGTGCTGTATTTCGACCTGCTCCAGTGCGTCACCTCCCTCAACGTCCTGGCAGCCGCGATGAACGGGCTGCAGTGCCCCACCACGCAGGTACGGCCCGGACGCCTGGGTCCTCTCCCGGGCGTGCTGGGAGCCCGGACTCCTGGGTTCTGTCCCCGGCTCGGGGGGGCGGGGGGGGAGTGGGGTCTGGTGGTTAGAGTGGGGTGGGGGCGGCTGGGAGCCCGGACTCCTGGGTTCTGTCCCCGGCTCGGGGGGGCGGGGGGAGTGGGGTCTGGTGGTTAGAGTGGGAGGGGGCGGCTGGGAGCCCGGACTCCTGGGTTCTGTCCCCGGCTCGGGGGGGCGGGGGGAGTGGGGTCTGGTGGTTAGAGTGGGGGGGGGCGGCTGGGAGCCCGGACTCCTGGGTTCTGTCACCTCCATCTGCCCCCCAGACGTGCCGCTCACTGTGTGACGTTCTCTGTCCTGCCCCAGGTCTGCGTCGCCTCCTGCCCCGAAACCTTCTGGGTGGTGCCGCTGTCGGCGTTTGTGCCGGGGGCGAAGCCGGCGACCGTCCTGGACCAGACGTGGTGTGTGCCCGGCCTGAACCTGTCCCACACCAGCCTGGTGCGTGCGGCCCCCGGCCCCCTGGCGCCCCCCACCCGCGGCGCCCCTCACTCCTGACCCGCAGCCCCCTGGCCACCGGCGCCCCTCACTCCCGACCTGCAGCCCCCCGCCCACCGGCGCCCCCCACCCGCGGCCCCCCGGCGCTCCCCACCCGCAGCCCCCCACCGCCCCTCACTCCCAACCCGCAGCCCCCCCCCCAGCACCCCTCACTCCCGACCCACAGCCCCCCCGGTGCCCCTCACTCCCGACGTGCAGTCTCCCCTACCCCCCCGCAGCCCTCCGCCCCCTGGTGCCCCTCACTCCTGACCTGCAGTACCCCCCTGTCCCCCCCGCAGCCCCCTGGTGCCCCTCACTCCTGACCCGCAGCCCCCCCACTCTCCCTGGTGCCCCTCACTCCCGACCCGCAGCCTCCCCTACCCCCCTGGCACCCCCCCCGCAGCCCTCCGCCCCCGGGTGCCCCTCACTCCCGACCTGCAGCACCCCCCTGCCGCCCCCCCGCAGCCCCCTGGTGCCCCTCACTCCTGACCCGCAGCCCCCCCACTCTCCCCGGTGCCCCTCACTCCCGACCTGCAGCCCCTGCCAGCCCGGCCCTGGGCTCCCCCTAGTGGCCGGATCGGTGCTGGCGCCGATGGAACATTCTGTGTCTCTTCCTCAGACGGTGCCGGAGATTCTGAGCCGGGAGCTCTGCCCGCAATACACCATCGCCTCCTCGCCAAGTAAGCCCGGACGCCTGGGTCCCCTGCCCGCTCTGGGGGGGGAGGGGGTCTGGTGGTCATGGGGTGCTCTGTCACCGTCTAGTGGTCGCAATGGGAAGTGCAGCCCCGTGTCCGGCGCCCCACAGAGTAGATTTAATTCGTGGCATCGTGGGCCTGGCAGGGACCCCGCGAGGTCTCTAGTCCGGCCCCGGCACGACTCCGGATTGTCTAGACCGGCCCTGCCGGGGGCTTGTCCAACCTGCTCTTAACAACCCCCAACGCCGGAGACTCCACCCCCTCCCCGGGGATTTCACTCCAGCGCTTCCCGACAGCGAGGACGTGGTTCCGAACGTCCCACCTGAACCGCCCTCGCTGCCGTTGGAGCCCGTTGCTTCTCGGCCTTAACGAGAACCATTTACCTCCCTCCTCCTTGGAACCTTTTCTGTATTTGAAACCTGTTCTCATGCCCCCCCGTCTTCTCCTCTCCAGGCCAAACAAACCCAGTTCTTTCAACCTTCCCTCGCAGCTCATGGTTTCTAGACCCTTCAGCATTTGTGTTGCTCTTCTCTGGACTTTCTCCAATTTGTCCACATCCTTCCTGAAATGCGGCGCCCAGAACTGGGCACAATGCTCCAGCTGAGGCCGTGTCAGCGCGGAGCAGAGCGGGAGAATCACTTCTCGTGTCCTGATTACAACACTCCTGCTGATACAGCCCAGAAGGATGGTTGGGTTTTTCGGCAACAGCGTCACACTGTTGACTCCTATTTAGCTTGTGATCCACTCTGACCCCCAGATCCCTTTCTGCAGTTCTCCTTCCTAGACCGTCATTGCCCAGTGTGTGTGTGCGACTCACTGTTCCTTCCTAACTGGAGCACTTTGCATTTGTCCTTAGTGACTTTCATCCTATTGACTCCCGACCGTTTCTCCACTTTGTCCAGATCACTTTGAATTCTCATCCTGTCTTTCAAAGCACTCGCAGCCCCTCCCAGCTCGGTATCGCCCACAAACGTTATCAGTGTATCTCTGTGCCATGAAGATATTGACCAGAACCGGACCCAGAACCGATCCCTGCGGGACCCCGCTCGTTCTGCCCTTCCAGCCTGACTGTGAACCCTGAGAACTACTCTCTGGGAACGGTTTTCCAACCAGTTCCGCACCCACCTTATAGTAGCTCCATCCAGGGTGCATTTCCCTGGTTTGGTTGGGAGACGGTCACATGACACAGTATCAAAAGCCTCACTAAGGTCCAGATACACCACGACTACCGCGTCCCCCCAGCCACAAGGCGGGTGACCCTGTCACAGGAAGCTCTCAGGCTGGTTTGACACCATTTGTTCTTGACAAATCCCGGCTGATTCTTTGCTCCATTATCTTGCCGGGCCGGGAAGTGCAGCCGATTCCCCGGCTTGTCCTTCCCCCTGTTTAGAGCCATATTTGCCCTTTCCCAGGCCCCTGGACTCTCTCCCGGCCCCGGTAAGGTCTGTGAGCTGGTGGCGAACGGCTCAGAGACGCCTTCAGCCAGCGCCTGCCGCATTCGCCACCGTGTGCGGGCCGGGCCGGGCCGCAGGAAATCAAACGTCTCCAAGTCATTCGCGATGCGTCGTTTCCTCTTTTAGCCTCAGTGGCCGGATCTCGGTTCGGTGGAAGCGGGAACCAGAAAGGCCTTTCGCCCTCGGCCGGTCGCTTTTCTCTTCGTCCCTTGTCGCTTGCCTGGTTCCTGCTTCTTCTCTGCGCCTCGGGGGCTGCAGATCTCTGGGGTAGGCCGGGGGCGGGGGGTGTCTCCCGCCAGATGCCGACCCCCCCGCCGGCTCTCCCGCCAGACAGCCCCCCTCGGACTCGCTTCCCCCAGGATCCCGTCCCGAGGTCCGTGCTCCGTACAGTCACAGCAGAGGAGGATTTTCCTGTAGCTAAAGTGGCTGCGGGTGTGAGGGGGGGTTGGGGTTTGGGGCAGTCCCTGCCGGTGCCTTGAAGCCCCCCCGTGACTGTACCCCGATATGACCCCCCCCCGCGCTCTCTCCCCAGCCTTCAATCGCTGCTTCCCCGATTTCAACACGACCGCCATGGACAAGTTCAGCCTCCCGGGTCGGACGCCCAACGAGACCAAGGCGCTGATCTCGTCCGGAGCCCAGTGAGCGCGGGGCCCCTCCCCCCTGAACCCCCTCCCCCCATGTCCCAGCCAGGCCCCTCCCCCTCCGAACCCCCTCCCTGCTGGGACCCCTCCCCCCACCCCCTCCCCCCTGAACCCCCTTCCCTGCTGGGGATGGGACCCAGGCTTCCCTCCCACTCCATAGCCCCCTGTCCCCTCCCCCCTGCTGGGACCCCTGACTCACAGCCCCCTCCTCCCCTCTCCCAGCCAGGGCCCCTCCCCCTCTGACCCCCCCCTCCCTGCTGGGGTCCCTCCCCCGGCCCCCTTCCCAGCCCCTTCCCCCTGCTGGGGCCCCTCCCCCTGACCCACAGCCCCCTGCCCCCATCCCTGCTGGGGCGCCTCCCCCCACCCCCTCCCCCCTCTCGAGCCCCTTCCCCCTGCTGGGGCTCCTCCACCCCACCCTCCCCCCCGCCCTGGCCCCTCCCCCTCCCCCTGACCCGCAGCCCCCTGCCCCCCCTCACTCCGTCTCGCCCCCCAGGCAGATCGTGACGTCTCTCAACGCCAAGGACATCGGCATGAAAATCTTTGAGGATTTTGCCAGCAGCTGGTACTGGATCCTCATGTGAGTGGGGCAGGGACCCAGGCGTCCGGGCGACGCTGCTGGTGGTAGGTGGGGGTGTGTGTGGGAATGGGACCCAGGCGTCCGGGCGACGCTGCTGGTGGTAGGTGGGGAGGGGGGTGCGGGAATGGGACCCAGGCGTCCGGGCGACGCTGCTGGTGGTAGGTGGGGGGGGGTGCGGGAATGGGACCCAGGCGTCCGGGCGACACTGCTGGTGGTAGGTGGGGGTGTGTGAGGGAATGGGACCCAGGCGTCCGGGAGATGCTGCTGGTGGTAGGTGGGGAGGGGGGTGCGGGAATGGGACCCAGGCGTCCGGGCGACGCTGCTGGTGGTAGGTGGGGGGGTGGTGCAGGAATGGGACCCAGGTGTCCGGGAGACGCTGCTGGTGGTAGGTGGGGGTGTGTGTGGGAATGGGACCCAGGCATCCGGGCGATGCTGCTGGTGGTAGGTGGGGAGGGGGGTGCAGGAATGGGACCCAGGTGTCCGGGTGATGCTGCTGGTGGTAGGTGGGGGGTGTGGGGGCGAATGGGACCCAGGCGTCCGGGCGACGCTGCTGGTGGTAGGTGGGGGGGGTGCGGGAATGGGACCCAGGCGTCCGGGCAGTGGATCTCACTCTCCCCCCCCCTCCCCCCCAGCGGGCTGCTGATCGCCATGGTGCTGAGCCTGCTGTTCCTGCTGCTACTGCGGCTGGTGGCCGGGGTGCTGGTCTGGGTGCTGATCCTCGGGGTGCTGGCCGTCGGCGCCTACGGTACGTGGGGCGGGGCCTGGGAGGGGCTGTCTGGGGGCGGGGCTGGGTGAGGGAGGGGCTGGGCTAGGGGAGGGGCTGTCCGGGGGCGGGGGCTGGGTGAGGGGGCGGGGCTAGGGGAGGGGCTGTCCGGGGCCGGAGCTAGGTGGGGCTAGGGGAGTGAGGCGCTCGGGTGGGAGGGGCTGTCTGGGGGTGGAGCTGGGTGAGGGAGGGGAGGGGCTAGGGGAGGGGCTGTCTGGGGGTGGAGCTGGGTGAGGGAGGGGCGGGGCTAGGGGAGGGGCTGTCTGGGGTGGAGCTGGGTGAGGGAGGGGCGGGGCTAGGGGAGGGGCTGTCGGGTGGGGGAGCCCAGGGGTGTTGGGTTTGGGGGGGAGGGTTCCCAGGAGATGGAGCCTGGAACTTGTACTGGGGGGAGGCGCCAGGGCCCGTGGGGAGTTAATGGGGTGTGGGGGGGGTGTCCAGGGGCAGGGGGGGCTCTTTGGGAATCCCTGTCCCCCATGTGACCCCATCTCCCCCCCCCCCCCCCCCAGGGATCTACCACTGCTGGCGGGAGTACAGCGCCCTGCGCGCTGCCGGCGCCACCATCAGCAACGTCGGCTTCACCACCAACCTGAGCGTCTACTCCAACGTGCAGGAGACGTGGCTGGCCGCCCGTGAGTCTGGGCCCCCCAAAACCCTGGGCCCCCCCAAAACCCTGGGGCTCTGCTGGGGGCCCTGATAGGAGCAGGGATCGACTCCCCCAAACATGGGGTACCACAGTGCTGACCCCTACAATTTCAGGGTGCACCTTTACTCCTGGGGAGCTTCCTTGCTGCCCCCCAAATTCAGCCTCCCCCCTTGATTTAGGGGGATGTCACTGAATTCCTAAACCACTGGGACGTCCTGACTTTGGGGGGCATCTTTCAGCACCTTCAAATTCAGGGATTCCTGAACATGGGACCCCTGTAGAAAGATCCCCCTAAAAATGTGGGGGTGTCCCTTTCTCCCTGGGGAGCATCCCTGACACCCCAAAATCTGGGAGCCTTTCATAAATTGGGCAGCTTTCTGCACCCCCCCAAACTGCAGGGTTGCCTGAGCGTGGGGCCCCCTGTGGAAATGTGGGGGCTGGATCGACACCCCAGTTCTGTGCCTCAGTCCAGGCAGGGCTAATTATCCTCCTCCACGGGGGGAATTTGGGGGTAGCCTCGTTTTCGGGACTCAGTAAATCCCCCCGTGGGAGTGTGAGGATCTTTATTGACTCCTTAATGAGTGGGGTGCCCCAAATCCATCTCCTCTTGAAGTAGGGGGGAGCCCGGCGCCCCCCAGCCCTGTCTGTGCCGCCCCCTAATGTCTCTGCCCCCCCAGTGATAATCCTGGCTGTGGTGGAAGGCGTCCTTCTCCTCCTCCTCATCTTCCTCCGCAAACGCATCCTCATCGCCATAGCACTCATCCAGGAGTCCAGCCGGTGAGTCGTCCCCCGCCCGGGCCCCAGGAGGGGCGGCAGGGGGGGCATGGAATCCCCTTGGGGGGAGACACTGGGGGTCCGATCCTCACAGGGACGCCCCAGCATCCCTGGCTCCTGTCCCTTTAATGAGGGGGTAGGAAAGAGAGTGGAATCGGTGATGCATTAACCTGTGGAACTGCCCGACACATGATTTTTGGGGGGGAGAGAAAGGGTTAAAAGCAGGAGGGCCCCATGGGTCTGACCTGTGGTGGGGGGGGAAATGGGCCTGGATGGGTCCATGGGTCTGACCTGGGGGAGGGGAGGATGCCAGGTGAGCTAGGTCTGATCTACAGCAGACGAGATGCCAGGTTAGATGGGCCTATAGATCTGATAGCCGGTGGTGCGGAGAGCACGCCTGCTATAGGTCTCTATGGGGAGTGGGGGACTATGGGGGGAGGACGGGAGGCCCCTAAAACTGGAACTAACTAGGGGTCCCCCTTTTGTCTCCCCTTCCAGAGCCATCGGCTACATGATGTCCACCCTCTTCTACCCCCTGATCACGTTCCTCCTGCTTCTCATCTGTGTGGCCTACTGGGCCATGACGGCTCTGTATCCTCCGTGCGCCCCCCGCTGGCCAGCCCCGCCGGGCCAGATCGGGGCTGGCGCCCCCCACAGGGGACAGGCCCCTGCCCCATTCCCCGCCCCCTGAGCCAGCCAGTCCCTGCCCTGGGATAGGAACCGGCGCCCCCCAGAGGGGCCAGGCCCCTGCCCCATTCCCCGCCCCCTGAGCCAGCCAGTCCCTGCCCTGGGATAGGAACCGGTGCCCCCCAGAGGGGAAAGGTCCCGTGTGCTCCGGTTGTCTCCCCTTGACTGCTCCCCCCCAGCTATCTGGCCACGTCCGGGACTCCCTTGTATCGTGTCACCAGCAGCAATTCCAGCGACCCCCTTTGCGCCGGCATCTCGGGCAACGAGACCTGCAACCCCATGGTGAGTGACCCGGAGAGAACCCAGGCGTCCGGGCTCCCAACCCCCCCCTGCTCTAACCACCAGATCCCACTCCCACCCCAGAGCCAGGAGAGAACCCAGGAGTCCTGGCCTCTAGGCCCTCTAGCCCAGCTGAAATTGGGGGGGCTGTGGGCTGATCCCACTTCTCCCTTCATGTCCCCCCCAGACTCCTGGGTTCTGCTCTGTTTGTTGCTTTTATCCCTTCGTTCGCAGGCTGCCGCTCCCGGCTGGTTCCTCCCGCGTTAGTTCTCCCTCCCTCCCGCTGGTTCCTTCCTTCCTTCCCCCGGCCTTTGGGTCCCGTCCTTGTCTCTCGTTCTCCAGTTCGCATCGCTGGGCCTCTCGTTCCTCCGTTCCATGTCAGCCCCTTCCTCCTCCTCTCCCCGGTGCCTCCGTCGGTCCGGTCTCTGTTCTGTCGTTTATTTCTTCGTTCTCTCCTTCCTTTTATCTAGCTGGCTTCAGGATCTGTCATTCCTTTACCTAGTTCTCCCGTTCCCACTGGGCTCCTGTTCCTTTGTCTGCTCGTTTTCTTGTTCTCTCCTTTATTCCTTTATCTGGTGGTTTTCTCCTTCCTTTGTCTAGCCAGTCTCTCCTTCCTTTGTTTATCTGATTGTTCCCCCATTTCCTCATTTATTCTCACATTCCTTTATCAGGTGGTTTTCTTGTTCTCTTATTTGTTCCTTCTCTGGTTCTTTTATTTATCTGGTGGGTCTCTCATTTTCTCATTCCTCTCCGGCCGGTCTCTCATTCCTTCACCGGGTTGTTCTCACGGTCTCTCCTTTGCTCATCTTAGGGTGACCAGATGTCCCAATTTTATAGGGACAGTCCCGATTTTGGGGTCTTTTTCTTATATAGACTCCTATTACCCATCACCCCTGTCCCAATTTTTCACATTTGCGGTCTGGTCACCCTAGCTGCTCTCCAGGCCGGTCTCTTGTTCCTTCACTGGGCGGTTCTCACGTTCTCTCGTTCCCTCACCGGGCGGTTCTCACGGTCTCTCCTTTGCTCCTCTCCGGCCAGTCTCTCGTTCCCTCACCGGGTGGTTCTCTCGGTCTCTTGTTCCTTCACCGGTTGGTTCTCACGGTCTCTCCTTTGCTCCTCTCCGGCTGGTCTCTCGTTCCCTCACCGGGCGGTTCTCACGGTCTCTCTTTGCTCCTCTCCGGCCGGTCTCTCGTTCCCTCACCGGGCGGTTCTCAAGGTCTCTCCTTTGCTCCTCTCCGGCCGGTGTCTCGTTCCCTCACCGGGCGGTTCTCACGGTCTCTCCTTTGCTCCTCTCCGGCCGGTGTCTCGTTCCCTCACCGGGCGGTTCTCACGGTCTCTCCTTGCTCCTCTCCGGCTGGTCTCTCGTTCCTTCACCGGGCGGTTCTCACGGTCTCTCTCTGCTCCTCTCCGGGCCGGTCTCTCGTTCCTTCACCGGGCGGTTCTCACGGTCTCTCTTTGCTCCTCTCCGGCCGGTCTCTCGTTCCCTCACCGGGCGGTTCTCACGCTCTCTCCTTTGCTCCTCTCCGGCCGGTCTCTCGTTCCCTCACCGGGCGGTTCTCACGGTCTCTCTTTGCTCCTCTCCGGCCGGTCTCTCGTTCCCTCACCGGGCGGTTCTCACGGTCTCTCTTTGCTCCTCTCCGGCCGGTCTCTCGTTCCCTCACCGGGCGGTTCTCACGGTCTCTCTTTGCTCCTCTCCGGCCGGTCTCTCGTTCCCTCACCGGGCGGTTCTCACGGTCTCTCTTTGCTCCTCTCCGGGCCGGTCTCTCGTTCCCTCACCGGGCGGTTCTCACGGTCTCTCTTTGCTCCTCTCCGGCCGGTCTCTCGTTCCTTCACCGGGCGGTTCTCACGGTCTCTCTTTGCTCCTCTCCGGCCGGTCTCTCGTTCCCTCACCGGGCGGTTCTCACGGTCTCTCTTTGCTCCTCTCCGGCCGGTCTCTCGTTCCCTCACCGGGCGGTTCTCACGGTCTCTCTTTGCTCCTCTCCGGCCGGTCTCTCGTTCCTTCACCGGGCGGTTCTCACGGTCTCTCTTTGCTCCTCTCCGGGCCGGTCTCTCGTTCCTTCACCGGGCGGTTCTCACGGTTTCTCTTTGCTCCTCTCCGGGCCGGTCTCTCGTTCCTTCACCGGGCGGTTCTCACGCTCTCTCCTTTGCTCCTCTCCGGCCGGTCTCTCGTTCCCTCACCGGGCGGTTCTCACGCTCTCTCCTTTGCTCCTCTCCGGCCGGTCTCTCGTTCCCTCACCGGGCGGTTCTCACGCTCTCTCCTTTGCTCCTCTCCGGCCGGTCTCTCGTTCCCTCACCGGGCGGTTCTCACGGTCTCTCCTTTGCTCCTTTCCGGCCGGTCTCTCGATCCTTCACCGGGCGGTTCTCACGGTCTCTCTTTGCTCCTCTCCGGCCGGTCTCTCGTTCCCTCACCGGGCGGTTCTCACGCTCTCTCCTTTGCTCCTCTCCGGCCGGTCTCTCGTTCCCTCACCGGGCGGTTCTCACGCTCTCTCCTTTGCTCCTCTCCGGCCGGTCTCTCGTTCCCTCACCGGGCGGTTCTCACGCTCTCTCCTTTGCTCCTCTCCGGCCGGTCTCTCGTTCCCTCACCGGGCGGTTCTCACGGTCTCTCTTTGCTCCTCTCCGGCCGGTCTCTCGTTCCCTCACCGGGCGGTTCTCACGCTCTCTCCTTTGCTCCTCTCCGGCCGGTCTCTCGTTCCCTCACCGGGCGGTTCTCACGCTCTCTCCTTTGCTCCTCTCCGGCCGGTCTCTCGTTCCCTCACCGGGCGGTTCTCACGGTCTCTCCTTTGCTCCTCTCCGGCCGGTCTCTCGATCCCTCACCGGGCGGTTCTCACGGTCTCTCCTTTGCTCCTTTCCGGCCGGTCTCTCGATCCTTCACCGGGCGGTTCTCACGGTCTCTCCTTTGCTCCTCTCCGGCCGGTCTCTCGTTCCCTCACCGGGCGGTTCTCACGGTCTCTCCTTTGCTCCTTTCCGGCCGGTCTCTCGATCCTTCACCGGGCGGTTCTCACGGTCTCTCCTTTGCTCCTCTCCGGCCGGTCTCTCGTTCCCTCACCGGGCGGTTCTCACGGTCTCTCCTTTGCTCCTTTCCGGCCGGTCTCTCGATCCTTCACCGGGCGGTTCTCACGGTCTCTCCTTTGCTCCTCTCCGGCCGGTCTCTCGTTCCCTCACCGGGCGGTTCTCACGGTCTCCCTTTGCTCCTCTCCGGGCCGGTCTCTCGTTCCTTCACCGGGCGGTTCTCACGGTCTCTCTTTGCTCCTCTCCGGGCCGGTCTCTCGTTCCTTCACCGGGCGGTTCTCACGGTCTCTCTTTGCTCCTCTCTGGCCGGTATCTCGTTCCCTCACCGGTCGGTTCTCACAGTCTGTCTTTGCTCCTCTCCGGCCGGTCTCTCGTTCCTTCACCGGGCGGTTCTCACGCTCTCTCCTTTGCTCCTCTCCGGCCGGTCTCTCGTTCCCTCACCGGGCGGTTCTCACGCTCTCTCCTTTGCTCCTCTCCGGCCGGTCTCTCGTTCCCTCACCGGGCGGTTCTCACGGTCTCTCCTTTGCTCCTCTCCGGCCGGTCTCTCGTTCCCTCAGCGGGCGGTTCTCACGGTCTTTGCTTTGCTCCTCTCCGGCCGGTCTCTCGTTCCCTCAGCGGGCGGTTCTCACGGTCTCTCCTCGGTTGGCGGGTCCCCGGTTCCGTTCTCGGGCTGGGGGCCGGGCCGGCCCCGTCTCACTCTCTCCCTCGGCTCCGCAGACGTTCAACGCCTCCCGCTACCAGCCCTGCCCGGCCGTGGGCTGCACCTTCTACAAGTACAACGACGAGGGGCTCTATCAGCGCAACCTGTTCAACCTTCAGCTGTACAACGTGCTGGGGATGCTGTGGGTGGCCAACTTCGCGCTGGCGCTGGGGCAGTGTGTGCTGGCCGGGGCCTTCGCCTCCTACTACTGGGCGCGGGAGAAACCCCGCGACATCCCGGCCTGCGCCGTGGGGAGCGCCTTCCTCCGGACGCTGCGGTGAGCCTGGGACCCCCCCCCCCGCGGGGCCCCCCGACCCCCCTCCCCCCGTGGGGCCCCGTCCCCCCCGCGACATCCCGGCCTGCGCCGTGGGCAGCGCCTTCCTCCGGACGCTGTGGTGAGCCTGGGACCCCCCCGTGGGGCCCCCCGACCCCCCCCTGCGGGGCCCCCCGTCCCCCCTCCCCCCGTGGGGCCCCGTCCCCCCCGCGACATCCTGGCCTGCGCCGTGGGCAGCGCCTTCCTCCGGACGCTGCGGTGAGCCTGGGACCCCCCCCCGCGGGGCCCCCCGACCCCCCCCGCAACATCCCGGCCTCCGCTGTGGGGAGCGCCTTCCTCCGGACACTGCGGTGAGCCTGGGACCCGTCCCATCCCCCCCCGCGGGGCCCCCCGACCCCCCCCCCCGTGGGGCCCCGTCCCCCCTGCGACATCCCGGCCTGCGCCGTGGGGAGCACCTTCCTCTGGACACTGCGGTGAGTCTGGGACCCGACCCCCCCGTGGGGCCCCCCGCCTGCGCCGTGGGGAGCACCTTCCTGCACATGCTGCAGTGAGCCCGCCCCCTGTCGTCCCCCCCGTGGGGCCCCCTGTCCCCCCCGGTGCCACCGTCCCCCCCCATGGGGCCCTGTCCCCCCCGCGACATCCCCTCCTGTGCACGCTGCGGTGAGCCTGGGCCCCGGGGTGCTCCCGTCCTGCCCACTGGGCCCGGACGCCTGGGTCCACCAGAGGAGGGGGATTATGCAAATGAATTTGATGTACTGCCTATGCAAATGAGGGGAGCCGGACACCTGGGTTCCCTCCCCTTAACCCGACTTAACTAGCCGGTGTCTGACTTCAGGGGCCCCCTCCTGGGTCTGAACCCTTCCAGGGGAGGGGCCGGGTTATGTAAATGACATCATGCATATTCATTGTCTGTGCAAAGGAGAGGTTTAAGAAGCTGCCTGCATCTTCTGAGGGGGCTGGGAGCCCGGACGCCTGGGTTCTCTCCCTGGCTCTGGGAGGGGAGTGGGGACTAAGGGGGGGCTGGGCGCCAGGACTCCTGGGTTCTCTCTCTACCGCTCTGTCTGCCTCACTAACTGGGGTCCCCCCCATGCCGGGGGCCTGTCCCCGCAGGTACCACACGGGGTCGCTGGCTTTCGGGGCCCTCATCCTGACCATCGTCCAGCTGATCCGCATGGTCCTGGAATACCTGGACCACAAACTCAAAGGTGGGGGGGAGTCACCCTGCCCCTGCCCCCCATTTCCCAGTCGCCCTCCTTAACTGCCTGCCCTTCACCATTGCCCCAGATCCCCGTCCGCCCCACAGCTGCATTTTGGGGTCTACCAGAATCTGCCTGAACCCCCAGAGCACTCCACACATCTTTGAGCACCCCGACATTTGTCCCTGCTCCACTCAACCTGCACCTCACATTTCTGCTTTCTCCCCAACACGTGACATCGTGGTAATCTTCACCCCCAAAATATGGAGACTCCCCCCACCCACCCACCCCGATTTTGCACTGGTTCGTCCCGGGATTGGCTGCCCGCAAAGTGGAGCTGTTCCTCCAAATTGGGATTCCCCGCCCCCAACATTGAGCACTTCACCCCAATGGGGCCCCCCAAACTGTGAACCCTCCTCCTGCAAGCGCCCCAAATTTGGGGGCCTGGCCCACGATCCGTCACTGTGTGTGTACAGTGTCTCCTCGTACACCCCCCATTTCAGCATCCCCCCCAAACGCCTGCCCCTTTGCTCTCCAAACCCTACCCCCCAAAATCGCCTGTTACCCCACCTCTGACACCTTCACCCCCACTTTGCTGCTTGTTAGCTCACAGCTGGGACAGTCCCAAGGGGGCTTCCCCCCCACTTCCCCTGGCCCCTTCAGAGACCCCGATATTGCAATGAGACGCTAATTTTCCTTGTACTCAATATCTCGCCGTACCCCAATCCCTGAGCCAACTCGGGGTTTGGGGACCCCAAGACATTTTGGGGTTCAGAAATGTCCCCAGATACCTCATTGTTGCCCCCCGGCCTCAGATGTCCCTGTTTGTGTACCCGAATAGTTCATTGTTCCCCAATATATTCTAAGGTTCAGGGAGACACCCCAATATTTTCTTGTACACAGAACCCTAAACATTTTAGGGTCCTGGGACGTGTCCTCCTGACTCCCAATATATTTTAGCCTTCAGCGATGCCCTTGTACCCCCAAATCCAAGACATACTGGGGTTCAGGAATCCCCCTTGGCCTTGTACCCCAATATCCGGGCCTTCCCCCAGCCCCGGAGACCTTGGGGGCTCAGGGATGTGGAGGGGGGCTGGGGAGGGTGCTGGGGGTGTTTGGGGGTGCACGGGGAGGTCTGATTGGCTCCTGCCCCCCTAGGAGCCCAGAACCCCTTCACCCGGTGCCTGCTCTGTTGTCTCAAATGCTGCTTCTGGTGCCTGGAGAAATTCATCAAATTCCTCAACAGGAATGCCTACATCATGGTGGGGCAGCGCGGGGGGGGGACGGGGGGGGGGGGGGACATAGGTTATGAGGTGTGGGAGGACGGAGGTTGTGGGTGTATTGGGGTATGTGGGGCAGGCCCTGTCACGGGTGTGGGGAGATCCCTTTGCAGGGGGGTGGGTTCTGTGGGGGGCACTGGGATGTGGGGGTCTCCCTGAGGGGTGGGGTTAATCCTTGGGGTGTGGGTGGGGTCCCTGTGCTGTTGGGGGGGGTATTTTTGGGGAGGGGGTGTCCCATGCTATGGGGTGAAAGGGGAGAGCTGCCCATCCTACTGGGGGGGACCCTGGGGCAGTTTGGGGGTGTCCTGTGAAAGGTGGGGGTTCAAAGGGGTTCCGGAGGAGCCAGGGGTCCCTGGAGAGGGGCAAGTGGGGTGGGGAAAGTTTGGGGGAGTCCCGGGGGTGGGATCAGGGGGGAGGGGTCTTGAGATGGGTTTGGGGGAGCAGAGTTGGAACACGTCTCTCCCCCCCGTTATGGGGGTGTCCCCGTCTCCCCCCCCCCCCAGATTGCGATCTACGGGAAGAATTTCTGCACATCCGCCAAGAACGCCTTCAAACTGCTCATGCGCAACATCGTCAGGTAACCGGACGCCTGGGTTCTTTCCCTGGCACCAGGATGGGAGGGGGGTCTGGTGGTTAGAGCAGACGGGGTTGGGATCCTGGACTCTGGGGTCCTCTGTGGCTCTAGGAGGGGAGCAGTGTCTGGGGGATGGGTGCCCGGACTCCGGGGTTCTCTCTCTGGCTCTGGGAGGGTAGTGGCGTCTGGTGGTTAGAGCAGGGGGGGCTGGGAGCCAGGACTCCTGGGTTCTCTCTCTGGCTCTAGGAGGGGAGCGGGGTCTGTGGGCCAGGTGCCCAGACTCCGGGGTTCTCTCCCCGGTGCCGGGAGGGGAGTTGGGGTTGGGGCCAGGCACCAGGACTCCTGGGTTCTCTCCTCCCCGCAGGGTGGTGGTGCTGGATAAAGTGACCGACCTGCTGCTGCTCTTTGGGAAGCTACTGGTGGTGGGGGGTGTCGGGGTCCTGGGGTTCTTCTTCTTCTCGGGCCAGATCAAGATCTCTGACCCCCGGTTCAGCTCCCCCACCCTCAACTACTACTGGCTGCCCATCCTGGTATGTGCCCCCCGCCGGGGCCTGGGGGGTCCTGTCCTGGGGGTGGGATCTGGGACCTGGGGTGGTGGCCTCAGAGCTAAAGGGAGGGGTCTCCCTTGGGGGATGGGGCCTGGCCCGGGATGTGGGGGGGGGGGTGTCTCCCTTGGGGGATGGGGCCTGGCCTGGGATGCGGGGGGGTCTCCCTTGGGGGTCAGGATCTGGGCTGCCCCCTCCCCGCTGACCCCCATCTCCCCCTTGCAGACGGTGGTGGTGGGCGCCTACCTGATCGCCCAGGGCTTCTTCAGCGTCTACAGCATGTGTGTGGACACCCTCTTCCTCTGCTTCCGTGAGTGCCCCCCCCCCCGCCTGCCCCCCAGCCTGCCCCCCAGCTGGGGCATGGGGCGGGGGGCTGACCCGCTCTCTGTCTCCCCCCCAGTGGAGGACCTGGAGCGAAACGACGGCTCGCTGGAGAAGCCATACTACATGTCCTCCTCCCTCATGAAGCTCCTCAACAAGAAGAACAAGAAGGCGGAGATGAAATAGCCCCCCCACAAGTGTGGGGCACTGCCCCTCCTCTGTCACTCCATTTCCTGTGCCCCTCCGTTCGCCCCCCTGCCTAGTGGCTATCTTGCATTGCAGGTCCCTTGCCCTCGTGGGCGTCACTTCCTGTCGGCCATGTTGTAGCCCAGGCCTGCTCCCTCCCCACCATGGCCAACCTCCCGCTCATGGGCGTCACTTCCTGTCGGCCATGTCGTAGCCTGGGCCTGCTCCCTTCCCCACCATCACCAACCTCCCCCTCATGGGCATCACTTCCTGTTGGCCATGGTGGAAGCTGGGCCTGCTCCCTTCCCCACCATCGCCAACCTCCCCCTCGCGGGCGTCACTTCCTGTCGGCCATGTCGTAGTCTAGGCCTGCTCCCTTCCCCACCATCGCCAACCTCCCCCTCACGGGTGTCACTTCCTGTCGGCCATGTCGTAGTCTAGGCCTGCTCCCTTCCCCACCATCGCCAACCTCCCCCTCACGGGTGTCACTTCCTGTCGGCCATGTCGTAGTCTAGGCCTGCTCCCTTCCCCACCATCGCCAACCTCCCCCTCACGGGTGTCACTTCCTGTCGGCCATGTCATAGCCTGGGCCTGCTACCTCCCCCTCGCGGGCGTCACTTCCTGTCAGCCATGTTATAGCCTAGGCTGCTCCCTTCCTCACCATCGCCAACCTCCCCCTCGCGGGCGTCACTTCCTGTCGGCCATGTCGTAGTCTAGGCCTGCTCCCTTCCCCACCATCGCCAACCTCCCCCTCGCGGGCGTCACTTCCTGTCGGCCATGGTGGAAGCTGGGCCTGCTACCTAAGTGACTTAAGAGCCAAGCTCCCTCCCATTAGCGCCACTCCCTGTCGGCCATTTTACTCGGGGGGCCTGCGCCGTAGTCCAGCCGCCTTGTTGGCCTGGTTCCCCCATGTTGTCGTGTGCCATCCGCCCCATTTCACGCTGCTGTCGGCCATTTTACTTTTCCAAACCCCGCCCCTTCATCCTCCAGGCCCACTTCCTGTCTCGGCCCGGGTCCCGTCCTGTCTGCCGGGAGCCCCCCCTCCATCCTGCCACTGGCCACCGGGCCCACTTCCTGTCTGTAACTGTCACTTTCTGTGCATGGCCAAGCCAGGCCCTGCCCCATGATGTAGCAATTAGCATAATCAATGGCCATCTCCCCATTATACCAACCCCCCTCCGCCCCCCAAAATATCCTCCCCAGACCGTCTCCCCCAGGGCTTAGCCAATGGAGTGCTGTGCATAGAACCTCTCAGGTTGTCTCGCCAGAGACCAAGGGCATTATGGAGGAAGGAGAAGAGATTTTATTAAAGCTGATTTATTGATTAATGGGGCTGGTTCGTTAATTAGTCCAAAGCAGGTTGGGGCGGGCAGCACCCCCGTAGGGCTGGGAGCCAACCCGGGGAGCCCCGAATACCCACAGCCAGCCAGCCGCGCAGGGCCGGAAATCACCCAGAACCCAAGTGCACCGGCGTGGGAAATTCTCCCCCCCGCCCCCCCGCAAGTGATTTATAAGCGAAGCGCCCCCTCCTGGGTGCGGCCGGGGTGGAGTAGCTGAGATCCCCCCCGTCAGTTCCAGCTCAGTGGCCCCATCGCCGGTGGGGGGCAGAGCCGGCCCCACACGCCAGACCCCAGATCTGCAATAGAGACAAAGGCAGAGCTGAGCTGCAGCCCGGGAGTGAGATTTGCCCCCCGCCCCACTCCAGCCCTGCCCCCTTCCCTTCCCCCCCCGTGCCAGGTGCCCCCACTCACCCTCCTCCTCTCACAGCGTCTGCTTCATCCCCCCGGCCCCGCGCTGCAGCCAGCAAGCCTGCAGCTTCTGCAGCGCCCGGTCCTTCTCCTCCGCCTGCCGGGCAGCCTCCTGCGGGGAGAACCCAGCAGCTCAGGCCAGGGACGGCTGAGACCGGCCACAACTCAGTGCAGGGCTGAGCCCAGCTGTTGTAGTTCCCCCTGCGACCAGCAGGTGGCGCCAAACTCGCCCCCCACCCCCCGGCTGCAGTTCCTCCAGCAGCCCCGGTTGGCAGCTGGGTGCAGGGCGGCGGTAGCCACTAGGTGGTGCTAGTCGGGTCCCTCCCATCCCCCCGCCGCCCCCCCCGCCAGCCCGGGCTCCCCTCTCCCCGCCACCCCCCCCCCCGCCAGCCCGGGCTCCCCTCTCACCGCCGCCCCCCGGCCAGTCTGCGCTCCCCTCCCCCCGCCACCCCCCTGCCAGCCCGGGCCCCCCTCTCACCGCCAGCGCCTGGTCCCGCTCCTCCAGCAGCTCCCGCAGTCGGGCCAGCTCCGCCTGGCACCCCACCAGGGCAGCAGCTCCCTCGGCCAGCACTCCCCCCTGCTGGGCCAGGCGCCCCCGCAGGGCCCCCGCCTCCCGCGCCCGCTCGGCCAGCGCCCGGATGCAGCCACGCAGCTGATCCTGGGGGTGGGAAACGAGAATTACTGCCCCACGGTAGTGCCCCCCCCGCCCCATCTCCTGCCCCCCAGCACCACCCCCCTGCACCAGCGCCAACCCCCCCGCCCCGCCCTCACCTGCAGCTGCTGCTCCACGGCCGCCTGCGCGGCCAGCGCCCCCTGCAGCCGGGTTTCCATCTCGGCAGCCAGCCGGGCCCGCGCGGCCAGCGCCGCGGCCAGGAGCCCCTCCTGCTCCCCCAGCCGCCGCCGCAGCAGCCCCGGGGCCCCCAGAGACTCGGCCAGCACCTGGGGGGCGCGAGAGAGACACGTTGGGGAGACCCTGGTGCGACGGATCTTCTTGCCCTCACCTGGCGGGGGGCAAACCTAGGGACGTCTCCTGGGGCCGGTGGGGGAGGCAAATACTGTGGCAGCCGCTGTCCTGGCCGGCACCGGCCCCGGCACGCCCAGGTCATGGGCGCAGCCCTGGCCAGCCCGGACTGGGAGCTGCTGGATCAACCCCAGCCGAGCGGGGACCCCGGAAGTGAGTAAAACATTGTCACACGAGCTGTTCTCCACGGCACCTGGCCGGCGGGGACGGCTGGGCTGGGCAGAGCGAGACGGTGGGGAACAGCTGCACCTGGGGGTCTCTCGGGCAGTGGCCGTGGGGAAACTGAGGCAGGAGCAGCCATGGTTGTAAGCGGTGGTATAGACGTCACCGCTCAGAGCTGGGGTGTGCACTGAATTCCCGAGCGGGGAGCAGCCGGGCGCGACTGAATTATCGCAACGCGGGTTGTGCCCGGCACCTGGCCCGGGGCCCCCCGGAGCCGGGCATCACGGTGGGGCTCCCTACCTCCAGGTCCTTGGTGCTGCTGGCCAGGGCGGCCTGCAGGGCGGCGACCAACGCCTCCATCTCCGTCAGCGCCAGCACCCGGAGCTGGTCCTGCCGGCGCCAGGCGTCCTGGGCCAGGGCACAGAGCGATGCCAGGTGCCCCCGCTCCAGCTCCTTCTGCTCCAGCGTCTCGCACAGCGCCTGGAGCCCCCCCCAAACAGTGTGTGGGCAGCGAGCTGGGGGGCAGATCCCCCCTCCCTGGGTAAGGTGGGCAGGGGAACAGGGGGTGTATACTCCATGGGGGATCCCCCCTCCCTGGGTAAGGTGGGCAGGGGACGGGGGGTGTATACTCCATGGGGAATCCCCCCTCCCTGGGTAAGGTGGGCAGGGGAAACAGGGGGTGTATACTCCATGGGGGATCCCCCCTTCTCTGGGTAAGGTGGGCAGGGGGGCTGGGGGGGTGTTTACCCCATGGGGGACAGATCCCCTCCCTGGTAATTGGGGGCAGAGGGGGAATGGGGTGTGTACATGACATGGAGAAAGGGGGCTCTGGGGGGTCCCGCCTGGCTTGTCCCATGGGGCGGAGGGCAGGGGGTCCCTGGGGGGGTATCCCCCGTGGGGGCAGATCGTGGGGGCGCACTCCCCCCGGGGAGGGGTGTGGGAAATCCCGGGTGACCCCCAGATCTGGGGGTCCGCAGCCCCCTTACGTGCATGGTCTGCTCTCCGGTGCGCAGCGCGGCCGCCAGCCGCCCCAGGTCGCGGTCCTTGTCCTGCAGCGCCCCCTGCAGGCGGCCCCGCTCCCGCTCCCCCTGCTCCAGCGCCGCGGCGTGAGCGGCCAGGGTGCACTGGGGGGCGGGGAGGGAGAGTCAGGGGCGCAGCGGAGGGGGGAGAGAACGCGGGATGGGGGATACGGACAGACGCGGGACTGAGCTGGGCTGGGGGGGACACGGGGGACCGAGCCGTAGGGGGGGGACCGAGCCGTGGGGGGGGCGCCTACCTCCAGCGCCTGGTCTCGCTCCTGCAGCCGCTGGCAGAGGTGCTGGGCCAGGCTCTCCGGGGGGGGCCGATCGGCCCCCAGCGGGGCCAGGCTCTCCAGGGCGGCCAGACAGTCCTGTGGGGCAGAGGGGGGGCGTTAGGGGCTGAGCCCGGGGTCTGCTCCCCCATCCCCCCCAATTCCCCCCCACCTACCTGCAGCGCCCCCTCCTTGCTGTGCAGACACTGGGCCAGCACCCCCAGGAGCCGCTCCTGGCCTGGCCCCTCCCCCGGCGCAGGGGGGACCCCGGCGTCCTGCGGAAAAGAGACATGAGGCTGGGGGGGCTCTGGGGGGCTCTCCCTGGGCAGGCAGGGCTGCCCCATTGCCCCAGGGCGGTGCTGGGGGGCTGGGCTGCAGGGAGCGGGGCGGGGGCAGTAGGGGGCTCTGCCCGGGCAGTCAGGGCTGCCCCATTGCCCCAGGGCGGTGCTGGGGGGCTGGGCTGCAGGGAGCGGGGCGGGGGCAGCAGGGTGGGGCTGGGGGCGCTGCCCCCCACATTCCATACCTCGGGGGCCGACTCCCCCGTCTTCGCCCGAAGGCTCCTCAGCTCGTCCTCAGCAGCCGCCAGCCTCCCCGTGAGCTCCTCCACGGCCCCCCTCAGGTCCCGGCGCCGCTGCCCCCCCAGAGTCTGGAAGGAGAATGGAGAGAAGGAGGCACCCCAACATCTCCCAGGGACAGAGAGACCCCCTAGGGGTGGGGGCTGGGGGGTTAGAGTGGGGGGGGGGGCTGGGAGCCCGGACTCCTGGGTTCTCTCCCGGCTCTGGGAGAGGAGGGGAGTCTAGTGCTCAGAGCAGGGGGGTTGGGAGCCAGGACTCCTGGGTTCTCTCCCTGGCTTTGGAAGGGCAGTGGGGTGTAGTGGTTAGAGCGGGGGGGGGGGGGGGGTCGGGGAGCCAGGACTCCTGGGTTCTATTCCTTGTTCCCCTTCTTACCTTCACCCCTAGCGGTACAAATTCATCCTCGAATTCCTCTTCTTCCTCCTCCTCCTCCTCGTCCTCCTCCATCTCCCTAGGGGGGGCCGAGGGGGCTGCCCTCCCCGCCAGCACCGGGATCCTGCTGCCGCGGGGCACCCGCAGCGCCCGCCGGCCGATGCCCCTGAGCGCCCGCAGCGCCTCCCCCCGCGGCTCCGGCCCGGCCAGGCTGTCCAGGGACAGGAGGGAGCAGGACCCGCCGCTGGCGGAGCGGAGGGAGAGCAGGGACCCCCCCAGGCCGGCCCGCAGCACCAGCGGCATGCTCTGGGACTTGTCCCGGCAGAGGGGCAGCGCCGGGGAGCCGGGCCCCAGCTGCCGCGGCCTCCCGCACACCCCCTCGTAGTCCGCGTCGGGCACCCGCAGCCCGTGGCAGCCGGGGCACCAGCGGTTCTGGCAGCGGCTGCCGCCGGCGCCCGGCTCCGCCCAGCACTCGGCCCCGGCAAGCGCCAGCTCCTCCTCCAGCAGCCGGCGGTACGGCGCGCCCGGCGGGCTCGGGGGCAGGCTGGCCTCGGGGCTGTGCCGGGCGTGGAGGTGCCGGAGGCAGCGGGCCAGACGCTCCTTCTCCTCCAGGAGGTGCCGGAGCCGCCCGAGGGAGAGCGCCTGCACCCGGGCGATCACCGCGTCGAAGCGGAAAACCCGCCCCAGCGCCTGGGCGCATTTCCCGCAGAGGAACTCGCCCCGGCCGTCCCCCCGGCGCGGCGCCTCCCGGCACACGTGGGCCAGGAGCACCCGCAGGTCGGGGGGCTGGGGGGCCCGGTGGAATAGCCACCGGCGCTGGCTGCCCTGCAGCTGGGAGCCGCAGAGCCGGCAGGCGTCGCTCTGCTCCTCCATGGGGGTCTAGAACCCGATCCGGAACCTCAGAGGGGTTCTGGGCTGGCCTGCGCCGGAGCCCGACGTCTGGTTTCCAGAGGTCACCCAACCCACCCCACCGCTCGCCGGTCCGACCGCTCTAGAGCGCGGCAGGGTCTAGAACCAGCTCCCGGGGATGCGTGGGCTCCAGAACCTAGCGGGTCGTGCTGGTGTTTCCGGGCTCCGCTCTCGTCAGCTTGGCAGGAGGTGCCAGCCCGGGAGCCTGGTCTAGAGCCGTGTCTGCTCTAGATCATCGCGAGGTTCTGGATCCTCGGAGCTGCTCTAGAGCCCTATGTCTGGGCACTTCAGCTCTTGTGGAGCGTCTGGAACGTGCCTCTAGATTGGCCTGCGCCTAGGTCTCCTCTCCAGCCTGGATCGCCCCGGTCTAGACACAACCCGGCTCGCTGGTCTGCACCGATCTAGATCCTTGGCGGAGGGGTCGAGTCGCGGGATGGAACGAACCACGCTAGGGGAGCAAATAACATGAGGTCAGACCAGTTCTGCCCTGGTTCCCCCCCCCCCCCGGCTCACTCCCGACCCGCAGCCCCCTGCCAGCCCAGCCCTGGGCTCCTGTGGGGGTCAGGGAAGGGAGGTGGGGCTGGGCCAGTGAGGGGTGAGGAGGGTGGCAGGGGACGGACGGGTGGTGGTAGGCAGCTAGCTGGGAAGGGAGGGGGTGGGAATTCAGGGCCTAAGGGGAGGGGGTGACTTGGGGGGGGCAGCCAGCCGGGGCGGGGTTCTGGCCTGACTCCAGCGTCCACAAATACCCAGCGCTGCCCAGATCCGGGAGAGAACCCAGGCGTCCGGGCTCTCACCTCCACTCTCCTTCCAGAGCCAGGCAGAGAACCCAGGCGTCCGGGCTCCCAGCCCCCACTCTCCTTCCAGAGCCGGGGAGAGAACCCAGGAGTCCTGGTTCCCACACCCACCCTACTAGCCCCTACTCCCCTCCCAGATCCGGGAGAGAACCCAGGCGTCCAGGCTCCCAGCCCCCTCCCCCACACCGTTCCCTGTGGGTGGGGCTAAGCAGACACAGCCGCAGGGTTTGGTCTTTATCCTCCTCTGGGCCTGTCTCACCAGCGCCCCCCCCCCCCCCCCCCCGCCCCGCCTGGATTACCCCCCCCAGCCCCTCCCCGAACCCCCCGCCGGCTCCCCCGTGTCACCTCTCGGGTCCCGGCTCCTCAGGTGTCTCCCCGTCCGCATCCGGGAGCCAGACACACCTGCCGGGCCCGCCTCTCCCGGAGCCGGGGCGGGAACCCAGGAGTCCGGGCTCCCAGCCCTCCCCCTCCCAGAGCCGGGGCGGGAACCCAGGAGTCCGGGCTCCCAGCCCTCCCCCTCCCAGAGCCGGGGCGGGAACCCTGGAGTCCGGGCTCCCAGCCCTCCCCCTCCCAGAGCCGGGGCGGGAACCCTGGAGTCCGGGCTCCTAGCCCCCCCCCCCCCCCCGCTCTACCCACTAGCCCCCCGTCCCAGCGCTCTCTCTCCCGTGTCTCTGGGGGGGGGGGGCTGTCTCTATCCTGCTCCCCCCCACACCCCAATCCAGCAGCCTGTTTACTGACAAACCACTTAAATGCAGCAGGTGCGGCCGGATTAACCCGCTAATCCCCCCCCGCCCCCAGCTAATCCGCCCCCCCCCCCAGCTAATCCGCCCCCACACCTGGCTAGCCTGGGGGAGCGGTGCGGTCTGAGCGCTGGGGCGGGGTGCTGTGCTGGGGGGAGGGGGCAGCAGGGGCTGGAGCTCCCCCCTCTGCACTTGACTCCCCCCCCCACCGCTCCAAGGCAGAGCTGGGGGGGGGGGGGAGCCTGGCCCTTTAATTCCCACCCCAGCGTCACCCTGATGGAATGTGACAGTCTGAGCGGCGGGGGGGGGGGCGGTGTAGGACTCCTGGGTTCGCTCCCGGCGCTGGGAGGGGAGTGGGGGCTGGTGGTTAGAGTGGGGGGGCGGGCAGGACTCCTGGGTTCGCTCCCGGCGCTGGGAGGGGAGTGGGGGCTGGTGGTTAGAGTGGGGGGGCGGGCAGGACTCCTGGGTTCGCTCCCGGCGCTGGGAGGGGAGTGGGGGCTGGTGGTTAGAGTGGGGGGGGCGGGCAGGACTCCTGGGTTCGCTCCCGGCGCTGGGAGGGGAGTGGGGGCTGGTGGTTAGAGTGGGGGGGCGGGCAGGACTCCTGGGTTCGCTCCCGGCGCTGGGAGGGGAGTGGGGGCTGGTGGTTAGAGTGGGGGGGCGGGCAGGACTCCTGGGTTCTCTCCCCCAGAGGAAACTCACACACGTTAGGGAACAAAGTGCTTTTATTGTTATAAATACACAGGAAAGGGAGACAGGAATCGGGGGTGTAACACTGACCCCCCGACATGACATCTCCCCGCAGGGCCGCCCCGGGGGGGGGGGGGCAGGGGGCCCAGCGGGGTTCCCAGGCAGACCCCCCCTGCACCGCAGCGCCATAAGTATGTAAACATCCGCACAGGGGGCTGGGCTGGGGACCCCAATATTTGACATGCCGGTCAGGGAGCTACAAACAGCCCCCCTGTGAGAAACGGGGGGTCTCAGAACTGGGGGGCTGCAGAGACCCCCTCAAAGATTGTGCTCATGCACCCCCAAATTTTTGTGTCCTGGTCACCCTGACCCTGTGGGCTCTCGCCCCCCAAAATCAGTCTGGCACCCCCCACATCAACCTGAAGCCCCCCTCAAACTAGGGCCCCCGTGATGCTGGACCCCCCCAAAGGCAGCTGAACTCCCAAACATGAACCCCCAAGTCAATTGCTCCGTCACCTCAACTGTGCACAGCACCCCAAAATCCAAAGTACCCCAGACACCTGCAGCCCCAAATTTCAAGTCAGATGCAGTCACCCCAAGACACCCCTAGACTGCAAAGGGCCTGGGCCCCCCAAAAGCACCTAGAATCCCAAACTCGTACACTCGAAGGGGGATTATAAAATGCAGGAACCCCCCACCCAGTACAGCCTGGTACCCCAATACTGACAATGTGCTACAGATAATCGAACTGAACCTCAAAACTAGTGACACCCCCATAATGTCCCATTAACCCCCAGCAGCCCCCCAAATTATCCTACAACCCCTGAATGCAGGGTCCAAGTCTCCAAACGTTTCTAAAAATAACTGAACCCCAATAACTCATGCAAAACCAGCCACCCCCAAATTACCCCAAAATTCCAGCAAACCCCCCAATAAATGCAGTTCCCTGAACTGAATCGCCCCATGAATTAATACAAATCTCTAGTGACCCCCAAAACTAGCAGCCTTCACAGACAGGGAGCCCCAAAACTGAACTCCAAGTCCCTACAAGTCATGCAAATTTCTAGTGACCCCCCAATTTAAGAGGTTCCCCCAAAACTCAACCCACCGAATGAACCTCTAACGTATGCCGATGTGCTTAATTCAGTCCACGTGAACTCCCTTAAGGGGAGTGAACCCCCAAACTACAAGCAAATTCTCTAGTGACCCCCAATATCAACAGCCCTTAAGCTACTAAAATAAGTGAACTTCTAAAATTCATGCAAATATCCCAGTGACCCCAAACTTCCCAGAGCCAAGAACCAGGCGCTGCGACGTGAACCCCAAAATATAATGCACAATTCCTGCTGACCCCAACTGGCAGGTCTCCCGGACACCCCAAAACCCCCAGCCCCAAACTGCCTCCTGGAAATTCAACCCCCAAATGCTGTCACCCCAAAACCACCCTTGAGGCCCTAAAACTGAACCCCAAATTGCAGCTGATGCCTCTTTCTAAGCCTTGGGGTTCAACTCAGTTACCCAGTTGAGTCCACACCCGTCTTTGGCTCCCCAAAGTTTGGGTTCCCAGGTCTAATCTTCCCCATAGCGAACCCCCAAATCCTTCCTCGTCACCCTGCAATTCCTTGACCCCAGTGTGGGGGTCATGAAGATTCTCTAGGGACTTCCCCAAATTCCTATACAACCGAACCCCCAAACTGCCTCATCTAGAAACGTACCTAAAAAGTTCTGTAAACCCCCAAATGTCAGGTACCCCAATATTCCCCTTTTAGGGGTCCACTCCCTCCCCCTCCCCCGAGCTAAGACGGGGGTTCTCTGGTTTTGGGGGTACAACAGCGGCGCTCTGAAGACCCCCTGAAATCCCCGAGTCCCACACGGAACATGGCAGCACGGCTTGGCCCCCTCGTGCCAGGCACGAAAGGGTTAATACTGGAAACCGCCTGGCTGGGGGGGGCTGGGGCACCCCCAAAATGAGCCCTCCCGGGGAAGCCCCCCCAAACTAGGCAGCCATGACATGAACTACGGGCCACTTCAAAGCCCGGCAACCCCCAAATCTTTCCCAATCACTCTCTGAGTGGGAAAAGGACCCCCCCCGGACCCCACTTTCCCAATGCCCCATTCCCAGCCCCCCAGGATCCCAGCCCCCCCAATTCCAGCGCCTCAGGGATCCCAGCCCCCCAGAACCCCACCTCCCCAATGCCCCCATTCCCAGCCCCCCCGGGATCCCAGCCCCCCCCAATTCCAGCGCCTCAGGGATCCCAGCCCCCCAGAACCCCCACCTTCCCAATGCCCCATTCCCAGCCCCCCGGGATCCCAGCCCCCCCAATTCCAGCCCCCCCGATCCTCCCCTAGGAAACCCCCCTGCTCCGAACACCCCGTTGGTACCAAACAGGATCGTGTTGCCGGGGGGGTTGTAATTAAAAAGGCGGGGGGGCCCCCGTCACCCCCCACCCGGACAGCCCCCCCCGCGCTAGGAGAGCCAGGGGGCCAGGCAGGCCTCGTAGACGGTGAGGTTGGAGTGCCAGGCCGTGTGCTGCACCCCGGGCACCGGGCACCGGGCGATGGCCCCGCGGGGCGTCCAGCGTCTTCAGCCCGAAGCTGTCCTGCCGGTACACCTGGGGGGGTTTTGGGGGGGGGGGAGAGTCACACAGTGTAATACAGAGAGAGAGCCCCCCCCCAGCTCCCGTCCCGCTGTGCGTCAGGGCCAGACAGGAGAACCCAGGAGTCCGGGCTCCCAGCCCCCTGCTCTAACCACTAGACCCCTCCCCTCCCCTCCCCTCCCCGAGCCGGGAGAGAACCCAGGAGTCCTGGCTCCCAGCCCCCCCTCCCCTCCCAGGCCCCCCAGCTCCGCTCACCCAGCTGCTGCTCCATGTCCGTCACCGTCTCGTTGGGGTTGTAGAAAGCGAAGAGGCTGTTTGGGGGGGTTGAGGGGGGGTTACTGGGGGGTCGTTTATCGAGGGCCAGGTCACAGGGAGCTGCAGACTCAGCCCTGGGCCGGCCCCCAATTTCTCTGACGCCCCAGCACCTGGTGCCCTCCCCAGTACACCAAATCTCCCCCCACTGGGGGTCCCCCCTAACTGCAGCTTCTCTGGGCCCCCCGAATCCTGCGCCAGCCCCCAAAGTGCCCCATATCCCCACGACCCCCTCCCCTGCCCCATAACCCTGCCCCTCTCCCCTCTGCAGCCATTCCTCCCCCACAACTCTGCCCCTCTTGCTGCATCCCATCCCTGCCCCTCCCCCCACTGCACCCCGCCCCTCCCCCACAACTCTGCCCCTCCCCCCTCTACACCCACCCCTCCCCCACTGCACCCTCCCCTCCCCCCACAAACCTGCCCCTCCCCCCCTCTGCACCTCAACCCCCTTCCACCACAGTCCCAGCTCTGAAACCCTCCCCACCGCCCGGGACAGCCCCCGAAATTCACACCCCCAACTTCCAGTGCCCCCTCTCTATGGCCCCCATGAATCGTCCCCGGCCCCCCTCGCTCTCCCCCGGCCCGTTCACCTGGACTGCCAGGGCGTGATGACCCCGTCGTCCGGCCCCCCCGACCAGAACCAGCTTCCGGATCCGCACGAGATTCCTCTTCCAGGCTGGGGGCACAGGGGCGGGGAGTTATGGGGGGCAGGGGGGACCCCAGCTGTGAACCCCCCCACCCTACGAGGACCAGCCTAGAGAAACGGAGGGCTGCGGGTCGGGAGTGAGGGGGCGCCGGCCTAGCAGGGGGGCTGCGGGTCGGGAGTGAGGGGTGCCGGCCCTAGCAGGGGGGCTGCGGGTCGGGAGTGAGGGGCGCCGGCCGACCAGGGGGGCTGCGGGTCGGGAGTGAGGGGCACCGGCAGAGCAGGGGGGCTGCGGGTCGGGAGTGAGGGGCACCGGCCTAGCAGGGGGGCTGCGGGTCGGGAGTGAGGGGCGCCGGCCTAGCAGGGGGGCTGCGGGTCGGGAGTGAGGGGCGCCGGCAGAGCAGGGGGGCTGCGGGTCGGGAGTGAGGGGCGCCGGCAGAGCAGGGGGGCTGCGGGTCGGGAGTGAGGGGCGCCGGCCGACCAGGGGGGGCTGCGGGTCGGGAGTGAGGGGCGCCGGCAGAGCAGGGGGGGCTTGCGGGTCGGGAGTGAGGGGCACCGGCCGACCAGGGGGGCCTGCGGGGTCGGGAGTGAGGGGCACCGGCAGAGCAGGGGGGCTGCGGGGTCGGGAGTGAGGGGCACCGGCCTAGCAGGGGGGCTGCGGGTCGGGAGTGAGGGGCGCCGGCCTAGCAGGGGGGCTACGGGTTGGGAGTGAGGGGCACCGGCAGAGCAGGGGGGCTGCGGGTCGGGAGTGAGGGGCACCCTCCCTTACCTGTGGCGTTGGGATTAACCCTTTCACTGTTGAGCAGGGCAAGGAAGTTGCTGCTGTTGAGATAAAGGTCCCGGTGATGTGGGTCTGGAAGGCAAGAGGGTAGGGGTGGGGGGGGGGGGTCAGAGTCTGTGGGGAGCCACCAGGCCCCATATGGCCCCTCCCCCGGCCGGCCCCCCCATTGCCCCCCAGGACTCACCATTCCAGTAGTTGCAGATGGAGACGTCCTGGCCCAGCCGGGTGTAACAGAACCGGTACAGGTTGGACTTCACGTACCTGGGGAAGAGCCAGCGCAGGTACCGGGTGTCTGCAGTGGGGCAGGGAGTCAGACGGGCCTCGGACCCCCCCCGGCACCCCCCCCCAGTACTGCCGGTGCCCCTCACTCCCGACCCGCAGCCCCCCTCACTCCCGACCTGCACCTCATTCGCCCTAGCCCCTTAGCCCTGCCGGTGCCCCTCACTCCCGACCAGCAGCCCCTCTCTGCCGGTGCCCCTCACTCCCGACCTGCAGCCCCTAAAGCCCTGCCGGTGCCCCTCACTTCCCGACCCGCAGCCCCCCGCCCTGCCGGTGCCCCTCACTCCCGACCCGCAGGCCCCCCGCCCTGCCGGTGCCCCTCACTCCCGACCCGCAGCCTCCCCTCGGCCGGTGCCCCTCACTCCCGACCTGCAGCCCCTAAGCCCTGCCGGTGCCCCTCACTCCCGACCAGCAGCCCCTCTCTGCCGGTGCCCCTCACTCCCGACCCGCAGCCTCCCCTCGGCCGGTGCCCCTCACTCCCGACCTGCAGCCCCTTAGCCCTGCTGGTGCCCCTCACTCCCAACCTGCAGCCCCCGGCCCGGCCGGTGCCCCTCACTCCCGACCCGCAGCCCCCGGCCCCCGCCGGCGTCCCTCACTCCCGACCCGCAGCCCCCCGCCCTGCCGGTGCCCCCTCACTCCCGACCCGCAGCCCCCTACTCTGCCGGCGCCCCTCACTCCCGACCTGCAGCCCCCTCCTCCGCCGGTGCCCCTCACTCCCGACCCGCAGCCCCCAGCCCCGCCGGTGCCCCTCACTCCCGACCCGCAGCCCCCCTCACTCCCGACCTGCAGCCCCTTAGCCCTGCCGGTGCCCCTCACTCCCGACCAGACAGCCCCTCTCTGCCGGTGCCCCTCACTCCCGACCTGCAGCCCCTAAGCCCTGCGGTGCCCCTCACTCCCGACCCGCAGCCCCCCGCCCCTGCCGGTGCCCCTCACTCCCGACCTGCAGCCCCTCTCTGCCGGTGCCCCTCACTCCCGACCTGCAGCCCCCAGCCCTGCCGGTGCCCCTCACTTCCCGACCCGCAGCCCCCAGCCCAGCTGGTGCCCCTCACTCCCGACCCGCAGCCCCCCGCCCTGCCGGTGCCCCTCAGTCCCGACCAGCAGCCCCTCTCTGCCGGTGCCCCTCACTCCCGACCCGCAGCCTCCCCTCGGCCGGTGCCCCTCACTCCCGACCTGCAGCCCCCGGCCCGGCCGGTGCCCCTCACTCCCGACCCGCAGCCCCCGGCCCGGCCGGTGCCCCTCACTCCCGACCCGCAGCCCCCGGCCCCGCGGCGTCCCTCACTCCCGACCCGCAGCCCCCCGCCCTGCCGGTGCCCCTCACTCCCGACCCGCAGCCCCCTACTCTGCCGGCGCCCCTCACTCCCGACCTGCAGCCCCCTCCTCCGCCGGTGCCCCTCACTCCCGACCCGCAGCCCCCAGCCCCGCCGGTGCCCCTCACTCCCGACCCTCAGCCCCCTCCTCCACCGGTGCCCCTCACTCCCGACCCGCAGCCCCCCTCACTCCCGACCTGCAGCCCCTTAGCCCTGTCGGTGCCCCTCACTCCCGACCTGCAGCCCCTTAGCCCTGCCGGTGCCCCTCACTCCTGACTCGCAGCCCCCCAGCCCTGCCGTGCCCCTCACATCCCGACCCGCAGCCCCCCAAGCCCTGCCGTGCCCCTCACTCCGACCCGCAGCCCCCCAGCCCTGCCGGTGCCCCTCACTCCCGACTCGCAGCCCCCCAGCCCTGCCGTGCCCCTCACTCCCGACCCGCAGCCCCCAGCCCTGCCGGTGCCCCTCACTCCCGACCTGCAACCCCCCCAGCCCTGCCAGGGGTCACTCACCCCCCGTACTGCCCCATCTGGGGGGCGGACAGGGAGATGAAGGTGTCGACGTTGTGATCAGACATCGTGGGAGAGCAGAGCTCGACAGATGAGCCCCCCTAGGGAGAGGGAGAAATGTGGGGGGTCACTGTGATGCTGCGGGGGGAGGGGGGAAGAGAACCCTGCATGTCCACCGACCACCACTGGGGGAGACAAACAAAACCTGCCCCGATCGCCTGGGTCCAGGTCGGCGTCAGAGGGCCGAGTGCAATTCCCACGGTGAGCAGCAGGGGGAGGCACCAAAGCTGACCCCCCCCCCCAACCCCCCATCGCTGCCGACACCCCTCACTCCTGACCCGCAGCCCCCAGCCCTGCCGGTGCCCCTCACTCCCGACCTGCAGCCCCCAGCCCTGCCGGTGCCCCTCACTTCCCGACCCGCAGCCCCCAGCCCAGCTGGTGCCCCTCACTCCCGACCCGCAGCCCCCAGCCCTGCTGGTGCCCCTCACTCCCGACCTGCAGCCCCCAGCCCAGCCGGTGCCCCTCACACCTGACCCGCAGCCCCCAGCCCTGCCGGTGCCCCTCACTCCCGACCTGCAGCCCCCAGCCCTGCTGGTGCCCCTCACTCCCGACCCGCAGCCCCCCCCCAGCCCTACCGGTGCCCCTCACTCCCAACCTGCAACCCCCAGCCCAGCCGGTGCCCCTCACACCTGACCCGCAGCCCCCAGCCCTGCCGGTGCCCCTCACTCCTGACCTGCAGCCCCCAGCCCTGCTGGTGCCCCTCACTCCCGACCCGCAGCCCCCACCAGCCCTGCCGGTGCCCCTCACTCCCGACCCGCAGCCCCCCTGCTCGGCCAGTGCCCCTCACTCCCGACCCGCAGCGCCCCCTGCCCTGCCGACACCCCTCACTCCTGACCCGCAGCCCCCCCCTCGGCCGGTGCCCCTCACTCCCGACCCGCAGCCCCGCCCAGCCCTGCCGACGCCCCTCACTCCCCACCTGCAGCCCCCCCAGCCCAGCCCGTGCCCTCACTCCTGACCCACAGCCCCCAGCCCTGCCGGTGCCCCTCACTCCCGACCCGCAGCCCCCAGCCCTGCCGGTGCCCCTCACTCCCGACCCGCAGCCCCCGCTCTCCCAGCCCGGGCGTGGGGGTTCAGGCCCCCGGGGGCCGGCCGTACCCTGCGAGTAGCAGATGAGATGCACCCCGTCGGCCGCGTTCTGCATGATGGGCGAAATGGCCTGTCGGAAACCCTCCACCTGCACCCACAGCGGCTTCAGACTCTGGCTGTGGTCGAAGAGATCAACGACCGTCACGTTGGTGCCAGGGTGGGTCTGTGCCAGGGAGAGACGGGTAAGAGCCCGGCCCTGCCCCCGGCTCCGCCGGTGCCCCTCACTCCCGACCCGCAGCCCCCTGCTCCGCCGGTGCCCCTCACTCCTGACCCGCAGCCCCCCCGCCCTGCCGGTGCCCCTCACTCCCGACCTGCAGCCCCTGCCAGCCCGGCCCTGGGCTCCCCCCAGCTCTGTTGATTCCTGTGTGGGTGGGGGGTGGAGAGAACTGATTTCACTCGGTGTTTGTTATCCTCAGAGATTAAAACACACTTTGCTCTCAGATTCAAGCCGCCTGCCTGGCCCGGTCTGTGTGACAGGAGGGAAACTGAGGCAGGGAGCGAGGAGGGATGTGCCTGAGGTCACACAGTGCTTTGGGAAGGGAACCCAGGTGTCCCAGCCCCACCCCGCTCTGAGCCACCAGACTGGAGCTGGGAGAGAACCCAGGAGTCCGGGCTCCCAGCCCCCCCGCTCTAACCCCTCCAGCCCCCACTCCCCTCCCAGAGCTGGGAGAGAACCCAGGAGTCCTGGCTTCCAGCCCCACCCCCTGCTCTACCCCACCAGCCCCCACTCCCCTGCCAGAGCTGGGAGAGGACCCAGGAGTCCTGACTATCTGGTCTAACCACTACACCGCACTGCCCAGGTCCCCCCCCCCCACGCCGGTCACACCATGGGTGTCTCTGGGTGGCTTCTCTACCCGCTGTTTTAGTTCCAGGGCCCTGAGTCAGCCGGGCTGGGGCTGGTTAAATCCACCCTCTGCTCCAGTGAGTAGAGGAACATCCACCCCTGCCCCACCACAGCTGGGAGAGAACCCAGGAGTCCGGGCTCCCAGCCCCCACTCCCCTCCCGGAGCCAGGGAGAGAACCCAGGAGTCCGGGCTCCCAGCCCCCACTCCCCTCCCGGAGCCAGGGAGAGAACCCAGGAGTCCGGGCTCCCAGCCCCCACTCCCCTCCCAGAGCCGGGAGAGAACCCAGGAGTCCCGGGGGGGACCCAGGCGTCCGGCGGACCTGGTTAATGAAGCGGAGAAGGTGGCTGAAGTCCGCGGGGCTGTCGAACAGGCCATGAACAACCACCACCGGCTTGTAGGAGGCGCCGAGCGAGAGGAGGAGGAAGAGGAGGAGGAGGAGGCAGAGGGGGGCCAGCGCCCCCCAGCTCCTCCGGGACCGGCCCATGGTCCTGGGATCCCGCCGCAGCGCCGGGGTCTGGGCAGGAGAGAGACACAATCACCCCCAGAGCCCTCCACTGCACCCCAGGGGGGAGAGAACCCAGGCGTCCGGGCTCTCAGCCCCCCCCCCCCCGCTCCCCGAGCCAGGGGTGGAACCCAGGAGTCCGGGCTCCCAGCCCCGCGCCCCCAACCACTAGAGCCCCCCCTCCCCTCCCAGAGCCGGGGGTGGGACCCAGGAGTCCGGGCCCCCCATGGGGTGCAATGCAGGTCAGTTCCCCCCCTTTCTCCGCGCCCCCCGGGCTATGGGGAAGAGGCCATTTGAGGGTCACCCCACACTGCAAAGTTTCTAGCCCCCCCCAGCCTCTGCGCCCCCCCACTTTGGCCCCCTGCAGCCAGCCGGGTCCGTCCCCCCCCCGTAATCCACCCAAAACACTCCGGGGGACCCCAAAATCCCCGCCCCCCCTTTCAGGGGCCAGGACTCCTGGGTCCGCTCCCCCCCTCGAATGCACAGCGGCTGCCCCTCCCCCACTCCCGGGGGGCGGATCTCACCTGAGCGGGGCCCCCCCGGCGATCCGGCCGGTCCCTTGTTTACTTCCCCTCCCGTGCGAGCGGCCCCCCCTCCCCCGCGTCAGTTCCGGAACTCGGCCCCGGCAACCGCGCAGGCTTCCCTAGCAACGGATGTATGAGAATTCCAGGGTCCCCCTCCCCCCAGGAGCCGGGCAGAGAACCCAGGAGTCCTGGCTCCCAGATCCGCCTCCCCTCCCGGAGCAGGGCAGAGAACCCAGGCGTCCTGGCTCCCAGCCCCCCTTCCCGAGCCGGGAGAGGACCCAGGCGTCCTGGCTCCCAGCCCCCCTCCCCTCCCCGGGAGAGGACCCAGGCGTCCTGGCTCCCAGCCCCCCCTCCGAGCCGGGAGAGGACCCAGGCGTCCTGGCTCCCAGCCCCCCCTCCGAGCCGGGAGAGGACCCAGGCGTCCTGGCTCCCAGCCCCGGGAGAGGACCCAGGCGTCCTGGCTCCCAGCCCCCCTCCCCTCCCCTCCCCGGGAGAGGACCCAGGCGTCCTGGCTCCCAGCCCCCCCTCCGAGCCGGGAGAGGACCCAGGCGTCCTGGCTCCCAGCCCGCTCTCCAGGAGCCGCGGGCACGCGAGCCGGTTTGCAGGGCAAACACTGGGCGCCGGGAAGGGCTTGTCAAGAGGCCGCTGGAGAGGCCGGGCAGGCGAAGGGGAAACCCGGGGGAAGCCGGAGCCAGCCCCGCGGGGGCAGGGGCCTGGAGCGGGGGCTGGGCCGTGGGGACCGCGGGGCCGAGAGCCGCTGAGCCGGGCCGGGCCCGGGTTGTCCTCAATGTACCGCGGGGCGGGGCGGGGCGGGGCGGGGGGCTAAGGGAAAACGCCACATTGATTAGTGATACAGGGATCGATCCGTACTCTAGCGTATGCCTCTGATCTGTATCACACTCACACACCCAAACACACACACTCACAAAGACTCACACTCACAAACACACACTCACAATCACACTCACAAACAAACACTCACACAAACAGACACACACACTCACACTCACAAACACTCACACAAACACACTCACAAACACACACACACACTCACAAACACTCACACACACACACACACAAACACACTCACAAACACACACACACACTCACAATCACACACTCACAAACACACACACACACTCACAAACACACACACACAAACACTCACACAAACACACACACACACTCACACACACTCACAAAGACACACACTCACACTCACAAACACTCACACAAACAGACACACACACTCACACTCACAAACACACACACCCACTCACACAAACACACACTCACACTCACAAACACACACACACACTCACACTCACAAACACACAAACACTCACTCACAAACACACAAACACACACACTCACACTCTCACACTCACAAACTCACACTCACACAAACACACACACTCACACTCACACACTCACACTCACAAACACTCACACACAAACACTCACACACAAACACTCACACACTCACACTCACAAACACACACACACAAACACACACACACACACTCCATCTTGTTGTTACCAACTCGTTGCTCCCCTTAACGTCACTGGCCCGGTGAGTTCGATGGGGGGGGTGGAGCCGATCCGGATCGATGCTCCGGTGGTGACGAGACGAGACCCAGGGTCCCTGCCAGACCCCTCACTTCTATAGCCGCCCCCCTCGCATGTGAACCCATCCCAGCTTCAAACTCTGGGTCTGTGTCCCTTGGGCCTTCGTGCTGCTTCTCTGGGGGTGTCCCAAAGAAGGTGCCGGCGTCTAACCCCCCCGGCCGTCAGTGTGTCATAGAATCAGAGAATCTCAGGGTTGGAAGGGACCTCAGGAGGTTCTAGTCCAACCCCTGCTCAAAGCAGGACCAACCCCAACTAAATGTCTGCTCTTCTCTAGTCAGCCCACTGGACAAGTTGTCTTGTCCTTGGTCTGGCTCCCCTCCCCTCCCCAAGGGGTGCAGTGTCTGGGGGTGGGTGTCTTCCACGCCCCACTTCACACCTCGTTCAGTCAACGGGGCAATTGATTGCAGAGTGGGGGGAAGATCTGATCCTACTCCTAGCAAACAGACACACGTTTCTCCTACTTTAACTCTCCTATCCTTAGGGGCTAGTCCAGGGGTCTCAAACACGCGACCACGGAGCTCTTCCCTGCGGCCCACCGGGCTCCCCATGCCCCCCCCCCCGCTTTTTTAAAAAATATATATATTTTTTTTTACCCCCAGGCAGTTCCCACCGCCAGACAGTTGTTCTGGTGGGAACTGCCTGGGGGTGAAAAATTTAAAAAATAAATAAATATTTTTTTAAAAAGGGGGGGGGCTGGAGGGAGCCCGGTGGGCCACAGGGAAGAGCTCCGCAGTTTCTGGGAGGGAGGGGGGAGGAGCGGGAAGCCGTGCGCACAGGGGAGGAGGTGGAGAAGGGGCGGGGTCTAATAGAAGGGGTGGAGTGGGGGCGGGGCTGGGGGCAGCGAGGGGGCGGGGTCAGTGATGCGGCCCTCGGCCAATGCACTAGTCCTCATGCGGCCCTCGTGGTCATTTGAGTTGGAGACCCCTGGGCTAGCACATCTGATACAAAGTTTTCTGCACGTTTTCTATCTAAGGATCTAACACAAAGTGGTATGAAAATAGAGAGGCACAAAGCCAAGTCGTAGGAAATACAAAATAACACAACGCAGCGTCATACAGATACTTAATACCGAGATTTCTCTACACCCGGGTACGATGGAGACGCCGTCAAGCCGGGGGTGCGTCCCCCTAGTTCCAGCCCCTCCGCCCCGCAGGCCGGGACAGCGCTGGGCAGGCCCCGGGGCTGCACCATCGGGGTATCCCCTCCACTGCCCCCCTGGGCCCCCCCGATATTAACACGGCCGGGACACGGGCCAGGTCGGCTGGTCACGGGAACGGGCCGGACTCGGCCAAGGACGGGCGCGTTAGTGATCCTGTGAGAATCGCCTATGAATCTAGCGCCGGCCCGGGGCGTCTACAGGGATAGTCCTTAGCGCTGCGGCGGAGTCAGACAGTGCTGGACCGACCGATGAACCACGCCAGATAACCGCACAATCACCTCCTGGCCATCCAGCGACAGGAATATTAACACAATCCCAACACAGCAACTGCCTCGTCGGATCAAACCGCGGCGAACACCACAAGTGCAGCCAAATCGCGTCAGAATCGAATCCGACACCTCAACATACAGCGCCAGAGACTCCAAGCGACGCATGGCCAGTAAAACAGAACTAATGCCGATGAATAAAGATGTACTAATTACTGTTCATGTCCAACGATCAATATCCAGATACTTTAACACAGCGAGAAGCCTGAGGAAAAAGGCTCATGAATGACTATGTCAGCAAACGAGTCTAACAAATAAACCGATGTATCGATTCCAGCAGCAAGAAGACTGATGGCGAACGATTCCTGTATCCACACAACCATCGAAGCGACGTCCCTATGAACGGGGTCAGAACAGAATGAGGAAATTCGCCGACTCGACGCAGAACAGAGAGATCTCCCGCCGTCTTTAGGAATGCCAACGAGTCTGAGGGAAAAGCCTTATTACTGACTCTTTATGCACCATCGGCTCATCCGAGACATTAACGATGATGACAATAAAATAGAGTTTGATGAAGAAACGCTAATGAGCCGGCTCAGAACTACCGCCTGTATCAGGCCATACGACCCCAGATCTAATAATCTCTGTCCAGGGTCAAAGGGGGTTGGCCAGAATCGATGTATTAATCACCGGGCACGGCCGATGACCTAACCCAGACGCCGCCGTATGTATTTGTGCACTAACAGTCCAAAATGCAGCGCTATGGATTAGCAGGAACACGAGCTCGTTTGGCCGACGGACGGTGGATTCATTCTTAGGGCTGTGCCGATATTTGCCTGAGGATCCTGCTAACGCCGAGCTCGGCTCGTTACTAGCCAGGCAGCGGAAATACAAAAGCGAGTCAGTGAAATACTGACCCGCAGCGCAGATATTAATGCCCAGTAGCTCACTGATAGGCCTGGGCCGGGCTCAGCCTGGTCCTTACCTCTCCAGGCAGGGCTCCGGGGGCCGGCGGGCTCGGGTCTCACCTGGCACTGCTGTGACTTTTCCAGCCGGATCCTCCCAACCAGCCGGTTTCGTTTCCCTCTGACTGGGACCAGGGTTGCAATGGGGAACCAGAGTCCACACCAGATCAGAAACTTCCTCAGACTGGCACTCAAATGTGTTAAGTGCCCTGAGCGGGGAAGGGGGGCTGGTGGTTAGAGAGCGGGACTGGGCACCAGGACTCCTGGGTTCTCCCCAGCACTGGGAGGGGAGTGGGGTTTACTGACACACCCCATGCTAACCCCATGACACAAACCCGCCCGTGGAAAGCGTGAACCGGCTCCAGACGCGCCAATGGCCAGTGAGCGCCTGGGGAAGCGGCTGAGACGACAGGTCGGGGCCTGGCCGGGACTTTCCAGGGTGTCACTGACGGAGCGAAAACGTGAGTCTGGTTCCCCTGAAACGCCAAGAAAAGAGGAACAGAAATTCCACTGGCTCAGTTCTAGAGTCATTACGGGAGCAGTGGCCAAAATCAGGGCCCCGTCGGGCCGGGCGCCGCCCAGACCCCGGCCAAGATCAGGGCCCCGTGGCACCGGGCACCGCCCAGATCCCAGCCGAGATCAGGGCCCCGTCGGGCCGGGCACCGCCCAGACACCAGCCGAGATCAGGGCCCCGTCGGGCCGGGCGCTGGACAGACCCTGGCTGGGATCAGGGCCCCCCCGCGCCGGGCGCTGGACAGACCCTGGCTGGGATCAGCCCCCCCCGCGCCGGGCGCTGGACAGACCCTGGCTGGGATCAGGGCCCCCCCGCGCCGGGCGCTGGACAGACCCTGGCTGGGATCGGGCCCCCCGCACCGGGCGCTGGACAGACCCTGGCTGGGATCGGCCCCCCCCGCGCCGGGCGCTGGACAGACCCTGGCTGGGATCAGGGCCCCCCCGCGCCGGGCGCTGGACAGACCCTGGCTGGGATCAGGGCCCCCCCGCGCCGGGCGCTGGACAGACCCTGGCTGGGATCGGGCCCCCCGCACCGGGTGCTGGACAGACCCTGGCTGGGATCGGGCCCCCCGCGCCGGGCTGCGACTCACTCCGAGCCGGTCCCCCAAGCCCAGGGGCATCTCACTAGACACTGGAAGGATTATCCCCACTTGGGGAAACTGAGGCAGGGAGCGATTCCATGATTGGCCCAAAATCAGTCTGTGGCCGAGCTGGGGAGAGAACCCAGGAGTCCGGGCCCCCAGCCTTCCCCTAACCCACTACCTCCCCCTCCCCTCCCAGAGCCGGGGAGGGAACCCAGGCGTCCTGGTGCCCGCCCCCCTTTCGGGGCTGTGCTGGGGGAGGGGAGCTCGGGGCGGGTCTGTACAGCCGCGTCGGCTTCCGGCCCCGGGATCGCAGCCGGGTCAGGGCCCCACCCCGCCCGCGAGCAGCGGGGCCTGTGCAACCCCCCCGGGACCCCCCCGGAGCAGCGGGGCCTTTGCAACCCCCCCCCGGGACCCCCCCGCCAGCAGCGGGGCCTTTAACCCCCCCGGGACCCCCCCGGAGCAGCGGGGCCTTTGCAACCCCCCCGGGACCCCCCCGGAGCAGCGGGGCCTTTGCAACCCCCCCGGAACCCCCCCGGAGCAGCGGGGCCATGGGGCGCTGGAAGCTCCTCTTGCAGCCCTGGGGCCGGGGGCGAGCTCCGGGCTCGCCTGCCCCGGTGAGTGGGGGCGGGGGGGCCCGGTGCAAACAGCGGCTGGGCTGCAAAGTGCCGGGGGGGGGCGCTTTGCAGAGGGGCCTCGCGGCGGTGAAATGCCGGGGGGGGGCAGGCCCCCCCTGCCCGGCTCGGTTGCAGCTTCGCAGCGCGGGGGGGCCCTTGGCTGGGCCGCGGGCGCGTTTCCCCCTTTGCAGGCGGCACGTGCCTGGCTGGGGGGGGGGCTTTGCACCCGCCCGGGTGTTGCATTTCCGGTGCAGCCCCCTGGGAACTCTGCAAACCTGCTGGGGGAGGGGGGGTCCCGATGGGGCCTTTGCGGAGCTGCCAAGGGCGGGGGGGGGCGGCTTCTGATGCCTGCAACTTCGCGGGGGGCATTGCATTGGTGCTTTGGAAGCGGGACCCCCCCACCGGGGCAGCTCGCTGCAGGCCTGCGACCGAGGCTGGGCCTGGCAAAGGCTCTCGGTGCATTTCTGCTGTTGCAGCCCCGCGGGGCAGGCGGCGGGTTGCACCCGGGGCTGCAACAGCAGAAATGCACCGACCGGAGGGGGGAGCCGCTGGGGCCTTCGCAGCGCTGGGGCCCGGAGCCGAGGTTGCTGTCGGCGCATTTCCCCCTTCCCCGGCGGTTGCAGCTTCGCGCGCCAGCCGCGCCGGGGGCACTGTGCAGGCCAGGGCCGGGGGCCGCGCCGGGGGCCGCGTCTGGGGCACTGTGCAGGCCGGGGCCGGGGGCCGCGCCGGGGGCCGCGTCTGGGGCACTGTGCAGGCCAGGGCCGGGGGCCGCGTCGGGGGCACTGTGCAGGCCGGGGCCGGGGGCCGCGTCTGGGGCACTGTGCAGGCCGGGGCCGGGGGCCGCGCCGGGGGCCGCGTCTGGGGTACTGTGCAGGACGGGGCCGGGGGCCGCGTCGGGGGCACTGTGCAGGCTGGGGCCGGGGGCCGCGTCGGGGGCCGCGTCTGGGGCACTGTGCAGGCCGGGGCGGGGGCCGCGTCGGGGGCACTGTGCAGGACGGGGCCGGGGGCCGCGTCGGGGGCACTGTGCAGGCTGGGGCCGGGGGCCGCGCCGGGGGCCGCGTCTGGGGCACTGTGCAGGCCAGGGCCGGGGGCCGCGTCTGGGGCACTGTGCAGGCCGGGGCGGGGGCCGCGTCGGGGGCACTGTGCAGGACGGGGCCAGGGGCCGCGTCGGGGGCACTGTGCAGGCTGGGGCGGGGGCCGCGCCGGGGGCACTGTGCAGGACGGGGCCGGGGGCCGCGTCGGGGGCACTGTGCAGGACGGGGCCGGGGGCCGCGTCGGGGGCCGCGCCGGGGGCCGCGCCGGGGGCACTGTGCAGGACGGGGCCGGGGGCCGCGTCGGGGGCCGCGCCGGGGGCACTGTGCAGGACGGGCCCGGGGGCCGCCCCGGTGACTCTCCAGCTGCGGGCGCCGCAGGGACCGTCGCCCTCGGTGCATTCGAGTCTCTCCTGTCCCTGCAGCGGCGCCGGGCCTCGTCCTTCCCGCTGCCCCGGCAGCCCGTGCCCCCGCTGGCCCAGACGCTGGAGCGGTACCTGCGCTCGCTGGAGGTGCTGGTCACGCCCGAGGAGCTGGAGGAAACCCGGCAGCTGGTGCAGGAGTTCGGGGCGCCCGGCGGGGAGGGGGAGCGGCTGCAGGCCCAGCTGGAGCGCAGAGCCGCCCGCATGGAGAACTGGGTACAGCCGGCGGGGACCCAGGAGTCCGGGCGTTAGGGAACTGGGGGGAACCCAGGAGTCCTGGGCAGGGCTGGGAGCAGGCAGAACACAAGAGTTTGGGGGGAGGGGTGAACGGTGGGGGACCCCAGGAGTCCTGTGAGGATCCCTGGAGATTTTTGGGGGGAGGGCGGGGACCCCGGCATCCGGGGGAGGAGACTCAGGTGGAAGGGGATGGGAGGCTGCCCTGGGACGGCGCTCCCTGCTGGTGACTCTGCTCAACCCCATCAGTGCAATGAAGTGGTGCCAGGTCTCAGCCTGGGTGGGCGGAACTGCAGGGGGAGCTCGGGTCAAAGGCCCCGTAACCCCGATTCTAACCCTGCTCTGTCCTCCCGGCCCCTCCCCCAGCTGTCGGATTGGTGGGTGCAGAGCGCGTATCTGGAGAGCCGCCTGCCCCTCGCCGTCCACTCCAGCCCGGCCGTCGTGCTCCCCAAACAGGACTATAGCGACTGGAGGGGGCAGCTCCGGTGGGTATCGGGGGCAGGAGTCCAGGGCCGGGCTGGCCGGGGCTGCGGGTCGGGAGTGAGGGGCACCGGCAGGGCTGGGCTAGCAGGGGCTGCGGGTCGGGAGTGAGGGGCACCGGCAGGGCTGGGCTAGCAGGGGCTGCGGGTCGGGAGTGAGAGGCACCGGCAGGGCTGGGCTAGCAGGGGCTGCGGGTCAGGAGTGAGGGGCACCGGCAGGGCTGGGCTAGCAGGGGCTGCGCGTCGGGAGTGAGGGGCACCGGCAGGGCTGGGCTAGCAGGGGCTGCAGGTCGGGAGTGAGGGGCACCGGCAGGGCTGGGCTAGCAGGGGCTGCGGGTCGGGAGTGAGGGGCACCGGCAGGGCTGGGCTAGCAGGGGCTGCGGGTTGGGAGTGAGGGGCACCGGCAGGGCTGGGCAGGGGGCAGAGTGGGGCTGCGGGTCGGGAGTGAGGGGCGCCGGCGGATCTGTGACGTTCCCCCCGCCCCCCCCCAGGTTTGCAGCGAAGCTCATCGCGGGGGT
Organism: Macrochelys suwanniensis; assembly: GCA_033296515.1. Lineage (NCBI taxonomy): Eukaryota > Metazoa > Chordata > Testudines > Chelydridae > Macrochelys > Macrochelys suwanniensis. The sequence goes on along the minus strand of CM065788.1, from coordinate 903,634 downwards.
GCTGGATTTCAAGGCTAAGATTGATCAGTAAGTGCCCGACCCCCCCGTGCCGCGTTGGGGGAGGGTTGGGGGAAGGGGGGTTCTATTGGGGGGCTGGGGGACAGCCGGGGACTAGATACTGGGGGTTTGTGGAAGGGGCAGGGGAGGGGCCGTGTAGGGGGGGCTCTGGGGGGGGCCCTGGGGGTGAGGGAGGGATGGGACTGGGGGGGCCCGTGGGGGCGGGGTGGAACTAGGGGTCGCTCTGCCCCATATCTCTCATGTCCCCCCCCCAGGCAGGCGCTGCTGGTGGAGTACCGGGGGGGGCACCCCCAGTGCATGTCTCAGTACAGCCGCCTCTTCGCCTCCTGCCGCCTGCCCGGCCCCAAACACGACGGGCTCCTGCTGCCCCCCCCGGGGCGCCGGGCCCCCACCTTCATCACCGTCGTCCGCAACTTCCAGGTACCCCCGGGCCCCCGCCCCGCCTGTGCCCTGGGAACCCCCGATCCGGCCCTGCCCTGGGGTCTCCCAGGAAACATGCCCCCCCCCGAACCCCTCAAGTGACACTCCCAGACCCAGCCCTGCCCCGGTACCACCCTGGGACCCCCAGACCCGGCCCTGCCCTGCCCTGGGACTCCCTGGGAAACGTGCATCCCAGAACCCCCTCATGTGACACCCCCCAAGTCCCCCTTTGCCCAGGTCACCCCCAGGTATGGCCCCCCCCGCACGTCCCCCTCAGAACAGCCGTGTGTCTGGGATTCCTGGGGTGGGGGGATCTGGAGGGTGTCAGTGTAGGGAGTGGGGGTGGCTGACTCCTGGGGGGTTCTGGGCTGTATGTAGGGGAAATGGGGCGTTTGGGGGGGTGTCTGTGTTGGTGCTGGGGGAGATCCCTCGGGGGGACCTTAGGAGCTGGGGGAGGTCCCAGGGGGTTCCCAGGGCCTGGGGAGGTCGCTGGGGGGTCCCGGGGCCTGGGGAGGTCGTGGGGGATCCCGGGGGGCCCGGGGGGGCTGACCCTGACTGCCCCCCCCCCCAGTTTTTCCAGCTGGAGGTGTACAACAGTGACGGGACCCCCCTCACTGTGGACCAGCTGCACCTGCAGCTGCAGCGCGTTCGGGGGCTGTCGTGGAAGACGGACAAAGAGCCGCTGGGGGTGCTGAGTGGAGACCATCGGCACACCTGGGGCCAGGCCTACAGCACCCTCATGAGAGGTACGGGGGGCTGGGGGGGGGCAGGCCTGCAGCACCCTCATGAGAGGTACGAGGGGGGTGGGGGGGGCAGGCCTGCAGCACCCTCATGAGAGGTACGGGGGGCTGGGGGGGGGGCAGGCCTACAGCACCCTCATGAGAGGTACGGGGGGCTGGGGTGGGGGCAGGCCTACAGCACCCTCATGAGAGGTACGGGGGGCTGGGGTGGGGGCAGGCCTGCAGCACCCTCATGAGAGGTACGAGGGGGGTGGGGGGGGCAGGCCTGCAGCACCCTCATGAGAGGTACGTGGGGGCCAGGCCTACAGCACCCTCATGAGAGGTACGGGGGGGACCCCAAAAGCTGGGCCAGGCCTGCAGCACCCGTGTGAGAGGTACGGGGGGGCAGGGACCCCAAAAGAGTCCTGCACTTAGGCCGGAAGAATCCCATGCACTGCTACAGACCAGGGACCGAATGGCTGGGCAGCAGTTCTGCAGAAAAGGACCTAGGGGTTACGGTGGACGAGAAGCTGAATATGAGTCAACAGTGTGCCCTTGTTGCCAAGAAGGCTAACGGCATTTTGGGCTGTATAAGTAGGGGCATTTCCAGCAGATCGAGGGACGTGATTATTCCCCTCTATTCGGCACGGGTGAGGCCTCATTTGGAGTACTGTGTCCAGTTTTGGGCCCCACGCTACAAGAAGGATGTGGATAAATTGGAAAGAGTCCAGCGGAGGGCAACAAAAATGATTAGGGGGCTGGAGCACATGACTTATGAGGAGAGGCTGAGGGAACTGGGATTGTTTAGCCTGCAGAAGAGAAGAATGAGGGGGGATTTGATAGCTGCTTTCAACTACCTGAAAGGGGGGGTCCAAAGAGGATGGATCTAGACTGTTCTCAGTGGTAGAAGATGACAGAACAAGGAGCAATGGTCTCAAGTTGCAGAGGGGGAGGTTTAGGTTGGATATTAGGAAAAACTTTTTCACTAGGAGGGTGGTGAAGCACTGGAATGGGTTACCTAGGGAGGTGGTGGAATCTCCTTCCTTAGAGGTTTTTAAGGTCAGGCTTGACAAAGCCCTGGCTAGGATGATCTAGTTGGGGTTGGTCCTGCTTTGAGCAGGGGGTTGGACTAGAACCTCCTGAGGTCCCTTCCAACCCTGAGATTCTCTGATAAGCTGGGGCAGGCCTGCAGCACCCTCGTGAGAGGTACGGGGGGGGCCCCTGGCCTGGGGGACCTGGCTGGGGGTCCCTGTATATCTCAAGATGTAACGGGGGAGGGGGAAAGGAGGCAGGACTTCCTGCTTTGGAAGGGGCGAAAGGGGGACCCCGACGTCTGGGGGACAGCGGTGAATGGGGCGTAAGAAGGGAGGGACCCCAAAGCAGGGAGGTTCTGGGTTCGAATGCTGCTTGGTGCGAGGGGGTGGGGCTGACCCGGCCGGTGACCCCGCCCCCAGACCGGCTGAACCGGGAGTCGGCCCGGTGCATCCAGCGCAGCCTCTTCACCGTCTGCCTCGACGCCCCGGTGCTGAAGGTGTCGGACGAGCGCTACCCCAGCCGCGTCGCCGCCCAGATGCTGCACGGGGGCGGCAGCTACTCCAACAGCGGCAACCGCTGGTTCGACAAGACCCTGCAGGTGAGCCGGGCCTGGGACTTCCTGCTTTGGGAGCATGGGGGGGTGGGACTTCCTGTCTTGGACTGTTGGGTGGGGGCGGGACTTCCTAATTTGCGGAAGGTGAAGAAAATGTAGAGAGGGAGGCGGGATTTCCTAGTTTGGACCGCAGGGGTGGGATTGTGTGTAGGGAGGCAGGACTTCCTGTTTTGTGGCAAGAAAAGGGGTGGGACTTCCTGTTTTGGGATTAGGGTGGAAGAGGAGAGGCGGGATTTCCTGTCTTCTGTACCTGGCCTGACCCTCACGTGCTCTCTCTCGTTCCCTGCCCCCAGTTCATCGTGGGGGAGGATGGCGTTTGTGGGGTGCTGTATGAACAGGCCGTGGCCGACGGGGCCCCCATAGCCACCATCATCGACCATGTCCTCGATTACTGGTAACCCCTAAACTAGGACATTCGGGGTGCCCCTAGACCTGTGACCCCCTGATCAATCCCACAGGGCCAACCTGGGGGGACCCAATGGAAACAGAGGATTTGGGGGTCACGTCTCCTTATAAAGCAGCCCCCCAATATTCTCCTGCATTAGGGATCCCCTTATAATGGAGAGAGGGGGAGATTTGGGGGTTTCATCTCTCCACAAGGCAGTACCCCAACTGTGCCATTGTTGGGGCTCCACATGATGGGGGTGTGGGGTTCACCCTTCCCTATGGGATGGCATTCCCTGTACCCCAAATTACACATGTGTTGGGGAGCCCCTGAACTGATGCGGGGAGTAATTGGAGGTCCATTCTCGGGGCGGCAGCCCCAGATCCCCCATTTTTGTCCTGTAGTGGGGGAACCCCAAAATGGAAAGCATGTGGGGGTGTGTGGAATGGGGGTGAGAGAGCCCCTGTACCACCTCCATGGGGCTGGAGCAGGTGGGTGGGGGAGAGGGGCGGAACTTCCTGTTTTGGGAATGGGAAAAGGGGTGGGACTTCCTGCCTGGGGAGGTAGGGAAAGGGGTGGGACCTTCTGCCTTCGGAAGGGGAGGGAGGTTGTGGGGGGCAGAGAGGGCAGAATATCCTACCTGGGGAGGCTGTTTTTGGGCTGCAGTGATGTGCCCCCAGCATGGTGATTTTGGGGGGGATCCTCCCATCTGACCCTGGGGTCTCCGGCAGCAAGGACCCCGACACGGCACGCGCCCCCATGACGCCCCTGCCCCTGCCCCCTAAGCTGTATTTCTACATCACCCCCGAGATCCAGTGGGACATCGAGCGAGCCAAACAGAACCTGGACATGTGAGAGCCGGGGGGGCAGGGGAACGGGGGGGGGTTGGGGGGCAGCAGGGGGCACGGGAGGTAATACGGTGTGGGGAGAGGATCGGGGTTGAAGGGGGGAAGGGAAAGTTGGGGAGGGGTGGGGGGCTGTTGGGGAGCAAGGGGTCGGGATGGGGGGGCAGACGGGTGAGGGGGTGGAGTTTCCCAGCCCCCTATCTAACCTCTCTCTCCCCCCAGCCTGATCACGGACCTGGACATCAGCTGTTTCACCTACCGGGGGGTTCGGGCAGGGGCTCCCCAAGCGCTGGGGGCTGCGCCCCGACTCCCTGTTCCAGGTGGCGCTGCAGCTGGCCTACTACAGGTGGGGGGCCCGGGGGGGGCACGGACGGGAGCGGCCCTGAGGGGGACCAGGCTGGGGGTGGGGCAGTGAGGGGAGTCTGGGGGGAGCAGTGGGGGGGCCTATGGGGGGTGGGGGGTCAGTGGGGGGGGGTCTATGGGGGCGGGGTGGTGTGGGGCAGTGGGGGGGTCTGTATGGGGCTGACCCCCATCTCCCCCCAGGACCCACGGCTCTCTCTGCGCCACCAGCGAGGTGGTGTCACTTCGCCGCTTCCACCTGGGCCGGACGGACGCCGTGCGCCCCGCGGCCCCCCCCGGTGCTGCGCCTGGCCCGGGCCATGGACACGCCCCACAGCCAGGTACCCGCCCCCCCCCCGCGCCCCACAGCCAGGTACCCGGCCCCCCTGCGGCCCCCCCCCCCCGCACCCCACAGCCAGGTACCCGGCCCCCCTGCGGCCCCCCCCCCCCCGCGCCCCACAGCCAGGTACCCGGCCCCCCTGCGGCCCCCCCCCCCCCGCACCCCACAGCCAGGTACCCGGCCCCCCTGCGGCCCCCCCCCCGCGCAGCCCCACAGCCAGGTACCCGGCCCCCCTGCGGCCCCCCCCCCCCGCGCCCCACAGCCAGGTACCCGGCCCCCCTTCGGCCCCCCCCCCATGCCCCACAGCCAGGTACCCGGCCCCCCCCACGCCCCACAGCCAGGTACCCGGCCCCCCTGCGGCCCCCACGCCCCACAGCCAGGTACCCGGCCCCCCTCCACTGCGTATCACGGCCCCCCGGTGCTGCGCCTCGGGCGGCCATGGACACACCCCACAGTCAGGTACCGCCCCCCCCCCCCCCCGTGGCCCCCTCCGCCCCACAGCCAGGTACCTGGCCCCCCCCCCGCCCCACAGCCAGGTACCCGGCCCCCCTGCGGCCCCCCCCCGCCTCACAGCCAGGTACCCGGCCCCCTGCGGCCCCCCCCCGCCTCACAGCCAGGTACCCGGCCTCCCTGCGGCCCCCCCCCGCCCCACAGCCAGGTACCCGGCCCCCCTGCGGCCCCCCCGCGGCCCCACAGCCAGGTACCCGGCCCCCCCGCGGCCCCACAACCAGGTACCCGGCCCCGCTGCGGCCCCCCCCACGCCCCACAGCCAGGTACCCGGCCCCCCTGCGGCCCCCCACGCCCCACAGCCAGGTACCCGGCCCCCCTCCACTGCGTATCACGGCCCCCCCCGGTGCTGCGCCTCGGGCGGCCATGGACACACCCCACAGTCAGGTACCCCCCCCCCCGTGGCCCCCTCCACCCCACAGCCAGGTAACATGGCCCCCCATGCCCCACCGCCAGGTAACCAGCCCCCCGCCACTGCGCATCACGGCCCCCCGCTGGCCCCCTGGTGCTGCGCCTGGGGTGGCCATGGACACACCCCACAGTCAGGTAACTGGCCCCCCACAATCCCCCCACTGTCCTCCCTCTGCACCCCCCGGCCAGGTAACTGGCTGCCCCACGGCCCCCCGGTTCTGCACCTGGCCGCAGCCGTGCACGAGTCCCCCCACCCTGCAGTTAGTGCACGAGTCCCCCCACCCTGCAGTTCCCCACACACCCTGCCCCCCAGCCCCCCATTCTGACCCGGCTCCCCCCGGCCCCCAGGACGAGGAGACGCTGTCCCTGCTGCAGGCGGCTGTGGAATCTCAGCGCGCCAGGACCGAGCAGGTGAGACAGACCCCATCCCCCGCAGGGCGGGACTCAGGCCTCCGGGCTGGGGGAGGCAGATGGCTGGGACCCAGGCGTCCGGGCTGGGACCCTCTCCCCATGTGGAGGGAGGCGGGGGGCCGGGACCCAGGCGTCCGGGCTGGGAGAGGCGGGGGCCCAGGACCCAGGCGTCCGGGCTGGGACCCAGGTGTCCGGGCTGGGACCCTCTCCCCGTGTGGAGGGAGGCGGGGGGCCGGGACCCAGGCGTCCGGGCTGGGACCCTCTCCCCGTGTGGAGGGAGGCGGGGGGCCGGGACCCAGGCGTCCGGGCTGGGGAGGCGGGGGCCCAGGACCCAGGCGTCCGGGCTGGGACCCTCTCCCCGTGTGGAGGGAGGTGGGGGGCCGGGACCCAGGCGTCCGGGCTCGGGGAGGCGGGGGCCCAGGACCCAGGCGTCCGGGCTGTGACCCTCTCCCCGCAGGTGCTGGCCGGCCAGGGCATCGACCGGCACCTGCTGGGGCTAAAGCTGGCGGCCATCGGGGACGGGCAGCGGCTGCCGGGGATCTTCATGGACACGGCCTACGCCATCGCCACGCACTGCCGGCTGCTCACCGGCCAGGTACTGCCCCACGGCGCCCCCCCTACTGACCCTCAGCCGTCTCACGGCGCCCCCCAACCACCCTCACCCGCCCCCCGACGCCCCCACACCATCGCCACGCACTGCCGGCTGCTCACCGGCCAGGTACCGCCCCACGGTGTCCCCCACGGTGCCCCTACGCCATCGCCACACACTGCCGGCCGCTCACCGGCCAGCTATGTACCCCCCTGTTCTCCAGCTACACACACGCACCCCCGCACCAGCGACCCTCTGTGCTGTTGCCGTCCACTGATGTCTGCCCACCAGGCAGATATGGGCCCCTGCCCCCCAACTAACACCCATTCCTGCTCCCTCCCCTCTCCCTGCCCAGGTGTGTGTGGGGGAGCTCCCTTCGCAGGCAGCAGTAGCGGGCTCTTATCCTGCCTCCTCAGTGGAAATCATCAGCGGTGGGGGGGTTCAGGTCGGGTGGAGGTTGGGGTGCAGGCTGGGGGGAAGGGACTTGGGGGTGTCCGCCCCCCTCACCCTGCTCTCCCCCCCCCCCCAAGGTGGCTTCGCGCTCCGACTGTCTGATGGTCTACGGGCCGCAGGTCCCGGACGGCTACGGGGTCTGTTACAACCCGCTGGACGCCCACGTCAACTTTGCCATCACGGCCTTCAACTGCTGCCGCGAGACCCACGCCTGGCGCCTGGCCCGCACCCTGCAGCGGGTCCTGGACCAGCTCGCCCGCCTGCTGGGGGAGAGCCCTGGGGGCACCGACGCGGAGGGGGGCGGGGATGTGGAGGGGCAGCCCTGACGGCCCCCCGCCTACCACCACACACTCCACCTGCCCACAATGCCCCTCTGCAGCACCCCTCGCCCCCTTACCCACAATCCCCTCTGCCCAGAACCCCTCTGACCCCCCCATTACCCAACATCCCCTTCTGTGCCCCCTCGCTCCTTACCCAGAATCCTCTATGCATCTCCTGCTATCCTACCCAGAATCCCCTTCTGTGCCCCCCTCCATACCCACAATCCCTCTGACCCCCCCTTCCCCAACATCCTCTTCTGTGGCCCCTCGCTCCTTACCCAGAATCCTCTATGCATTCCCCGCTATCCTACCCAGAATCCCCTTCTGTGCCCCCCTCCTTACCCACAATCCCTCTGCCCAGAACCCCTCTGACCCCCCCTTACCCAACATCCCCTTCTGTGCCTCCTCCTCTCCTTACCCACAATCCCCTCTGCGGGGGGCAGCACCCCCCATTCACACAGGTAATTGGGAGACTAGACTAACTTATTTTCTGATGGACAGAAAATGAATAAAAATCATGGTGCGATTTGTAGCTCTATGGTGCTGGCTCTGAGTGTGGGACCCCCTCCCCCCGAATGTCCCCTTCCCCAGTGACCCCCAACTCCCCTTTGTGGGGGTGTGGGACCCCCAGTGACCCCCCCTTCCTTGGGGGCAAGGTGTATACCAGTGCCCCCCTGATCCTCCCCTTCCTGGGGGAGTCTTACCGCCTAGTGACCCCCTGAACCCCCCTCTTCCTGGCTGCACAGGGCCTACCAGTGCCCCCTGATCCTCCCCTTCTTGGGGTGCAGTGCCCCCCTCAGTGACCCTCCTGAACCTCCTCTTCCCGGGGGCATAGTGCCTCCTAGTGACCCCCTGCACCCCGCCTTCCCAGGGGTGTGGTCCTCCCAGTGACCCCTGAACCCCCTGTTCCCAGGGGCCCAGCGTCTCCTAGTGACCCCCTGGACCGTCCTGGGGGCAGGGCTCCCCCATGGCCTCCCCCAAGCTGGCACACAAACCTACTGCCCCCCTGCAGCCCCGAGCCCGTAGCGCCGCTATGGGCAATGGGGGGCTGGACGGGGTCACAGCCCCATGGGGGGAATGAACTGAAGGGAGGGCAGAGCCCCCCTCCCCTGGGATCTACCCCTGCCCCAATAGCCCCGCCCCCTCCAGGGGCGGCTCCTCCCCATAGCCCCGCCCACTCTGGCCCCGCCTCATTGTTTCAGGACCCCCCCTCCTCGAGGGACGCAGCCAATCAGAGAGCACCGACCCATATAAAGGTCACCGGTTGCCGGGCAGAATCAGACGGGGCCGCGTGTGGTAAAAGGCGGGAAACGGGGATGGCAGCGCGAGGCTCCGACTGTTACCGGACGCAGGGGGCGGGGCCAACTGTCACCTGAGAGAGGCGGGGGAGGGGGGGTCGCCGGGGGGGGGGATTTGGGCGGGTGCACGTCACGGGGAGCAGCCCTGAGAGCCTGGGGACCCCCCGGTGCCCCCCGCCCTGGGCAATGGGGAGCCCCCCAGCCACCGGCCCCCGCACGGAGACTTGTGGGCTGGGGGAGCCCGGGGGGCTGCGGGTCGGGAGTGAGGGGCACCGGCCGAGGGGGGGGCTGCGGGTCGGGAGTGAGGGGCACCGGCAGGGCAGGGGGCTGCGGGTCGGGAGTGAGGGGCACCAGCGGGGCGGGGGGCTGCGGGTCGGGAGTGAGGGGCACCGGCCGGGCCGGGGGCTGCGGGTCGGGAGTGAGGGGCACCGGCCGGGGGGGCTGCGGGTCGGGAGTGAGGGGCACCGGCCGAGGGGGGGGCTGCGGGTCGGGAGTGAGGGGCATCGGCAGGGCGGGGGGGCTGCGGGTCGGGAGTGAGGGGCACCAGCGGGGCGGGGGGCTGCGGGTCGGGAGTGAGGGGCACCGGCCGGGCCGGGGGCTGCGGGTCGGGAGTGAGGGGCACCGGCCGGGGGGGCTGCGGGTCGGGAGTGAGGGGCACCGGCCGAGGGGGGGCTGCGGGTCGGGAGTGAGGGGCACCAGCGGGCGGGGGGCTGCGGGTCGGGAGTGAGGGGCACCGGCCGAGGAGGGGCTGCGGGTCGGGAGTGAGGGGCACCGGCCGAGGGGGGGGCTGCGGGTCGGGAGTGAGGGGCACCGGCAGAGCAGGGGGCTGCGGGTCGGGAGTGAGGGGCACCGGCCGGGCCGGGGGCTGCGGGTCGGGAGTGAGGGGCGCCGGCGGGGCCGGGGGCTGCGGGTCGGGAGTGAGGGGCACCGGCCGAGGGGGGGGCTGCGGGTCGGGAGTGAGGGGCACCGGCCGAGGGGGGGCTGCGGGTCGGGAGTGAGGGGCACCGGCCGGGCCGGGGGCTGCGGGTCGGGAGTGAGGGGCACCGGCCGAGGGGGGGCTGCGGGTCGGGAGTGAGGGGCACCAGCGGGGCGGGGGGCTGCGGGTCGGGAGTGAGGGGCACCGGCCGAGGAGGGGGCTGCGGGTCGGGAGTGAGGGGCACCGGCCGAGGGGGGGGGCTGCGGGTCGGGAGTGAGGGGCACCGGCAGAGCAGGGGGCTGCGGGTCGGGAGTGAGGGGCACCGGCCGGGCCGGGGGCTGCGGGTCGGGAGTGAGGGGCGCCGGCGGGGCCGGGGGCTGCGGGTCGGGAGTGAGGGGCACCGGCCGAGGGGGGGGCTGCGGGTCGGGAGTGAGGGGCACCGGCCGAGGGGGGGCTGCGGGTCGGGAGTGAGGGGCACCGGCCGGGCCGGGGGCTGCGGGTCGGGAGTGAGGGGCACCGGCCGGGCCGGGGGCTGCGGGGTCGGGAGTGAGGGGCACCGGCCGGGCCGGGGGCTGCGGGTCGGGAGTGAGGGGCACCGGCGGCGCCGGGGGCTGCGGGTCGGGAGTGAGGGGCACCGGCCGAGGGGGGGGCTGCGGGTCGGGAGTGAGGGGCACCGGCAGAGCAGGGGGCTGCAGGTCGGGAGTGAGGGGCACCGGCCGGGCCGGGGGCTGCAGGTCGGGAGTGAGGGGCACCGGCCGGGCCGGGGGCTGCAGGTCGGGAGTGAGGGGCACCGGCCGGGCCGGGGGCTGCAGGTCGGGAGTGAGGGGCACCGGCGGGCCGGGGGCTGCAGGTCGGGAGTGAGGGGCACCGGCCGGGCCGGGGGCTGCAGGTCGGGAGTGAGGGGCACCGGCCGGGCCGGGGGCTGCGGGTCGGGAGTGAGGGGCACCGGCGGGGCCGGGGGCTGCGGGTCGGGAGTGAGGGGCACCGCGGGGCCGGGGGCTGCGGGTCGGGAGTGAGGGGCACCGGCGGGGCCGGGGGCTGCGGGTCGGGAGTGAGGGGCGTCGGCGGAGGTGGGGGTGGGGTCGCTTCATGCCCCGACTCGGCAGCTCGGGGGGGGGGGGGTGTGGATCCTGGCACCAGCTCGGTTCGGGGGGGGGGGGGGGGAGTTGGTGACGCTGCCGCCGCTGCCGCTAGTCCCCCCCCCCCCCCCCCCCCCGGCTGCTTCGCAGGAGAAGAGACGAGCGGAGCCAACCCCCGCAAGATGAGCTCCGAGAAAACAGGTGAGAGGGGCTGGGGGCAGGGGGTGGGGGGAGCAGGAATGGGGGGTGGGGGGAGCGGGGATGGGGTAGGGGTGTGGGGGGAGCGGGGATGGGGTGTGGGGGGAGTGGGGCTGGGGGCAGGGTGTGGGGGATGGGGTAGGGGTGGGGGGAGCAGGAATGGGGTGTGGGGGGAGCGGGGATGGGGCAGGGGGTGGGTGTCGGGGAAGCAAGAATAGGATGTGTGGGGGAAGGTGAGTGGGGCAGGAATGGATTTGGGGGGAGTAGGGATGGGGTCATGGGGGTGGGAGGAGCAGGAATGAGTTGTGGGGGGGCGTGGGGATGGGGGCATGGGGGGCAGGTGTGGGGACAGCAGGAATAGAGGGCGGGGGTAGTAGGGATGGGGCATGGGGGTAGGTGGGGGGCATGAATGGGGGCAGGAGTGTGGGGGTTGGTGGTTGAGGAATGGGTGGGCGGGTGTGTGTAGGGGAGCGGATGGAGGGGAGGGTGGGAGGGCAGAACAGGGAGGGAAACGGGGCATGTGGGGCGGGTTTGTGTGTGGGTAGATGGTGGGGCGGAGGTGTTGGGGGAGCAGGGGATGATGGGAGAACGGGGGCTCAGTGATGGAGGTGGGTGGAGCAGGGGATGGTGGGAGAACAGGTGGGGGAGCAGTGATGGGGCGGTGGGAGCAGGGCACATTGGGAGAACGGGGGGAGCAGTAATGGGGGGCGGGGGAGCAGGGGATGTTGGGAGAATGGGGGGAGCAGTGATGGGGACGGTGGGAACAGGGGATGATGGGAGAATGGGGGGCAGTGTTGGGGGCGGGGGAGAGCAGGGGATGATGGGAGAACAGGGGGAGCCGTGATGGGGCGGGGGGAACGGGATGATGGGAGAACAGGGGCAGTGTTGGGGGCGGGGCGAGCACGGGATGATGGGAGAACAGGGGGAGCAGTGATAGGGTGGGGGGAACAGGGGATGATGGGAGAACGGGGGGCAGTGTTGGGGGCGGGGGAGAGCAGGGGATGATGGGAGAACAGGGGAGCAGTGATGGGGCGGGGGGAACAGGGGATGATGGGAGAACAGGGGGCAGTGTTGGGGGCGGGGGAGAGCAGGGGATGATGGGAGAACAGGGGGAGCAGTGATGGGGGGCAGGGGGTGGATTTTCATACGTTCACCGATTCCAGCCCCTCGTGCCCAGCTTGGTGCCCGGGCCGGGCCAGGGAGCGGCCCCCCGCTGACCCCCGCCAGGGGGGCTGTAACCCTGGCGGGGGCGGGAGCCTCCCCCCGGCCCCGGGGCAATCGCCCCCCTGGGGAATTCCCCTCCCGGCACAAGCTGACGCCTTGTTCCCAGGCCGGCTCTGCCCAGCTCCTGCTCCTGGCCAGGCCGGGGTTCGACCCCCTGCCGGCCTGAGGACCCCGGGGGGATGTTTGGTTCCCGGTCGGTGCCTCCAGCCCGGGACGTGTCCCCCCTTTGCCGGCGGCGCCCCGCGAACCCACCGAGCTCCTGGGCTCTCACTCGGAGGCCGGTTTTCTAACCCTTTCATCGGCCTGGGGGCTCCCCCCGATTGACCCACGTCCCCCTCGAATCGCGGCACCAGAACCGGAGCCAGGATCCCCTCCCGGCTCCTACCCGAGATCCCCCGGCAGCGACCCAGGACGGCGTCACCCCGGCAGCTCCCGTCCGGCTGCTTCTCCACCATCGCACCGCAGTCTGGTTCGGAGGCCCTGCGTCCCAGGACAGCGCCCCCACCGCCCGGCTCCTCTGCGTCCCAGGACAGCGCGCCCCCGCCCGGCCCTGCGTCCCAGGACAGCGCCCCCAGTCCGGCCCTGCGTCCCAGGACAGCGCCCCCCGCGCCCTGCGTCCCAGGACAGGCGCCCCAGTCCGGCCTGCGTCCAGGACAGCGCCCCCAGTCCGGCCCTGCGTCCCAGGACAGCGCCCCCCGACCCGCCCGGTCCCTGTGTCCCAGGACAGCGCCCCCCGCCCGGCCCCTGCGTCCCAGGACAGCGCCCCCCCCCGCCCGGCTCTGCGTCCCAGGACAGCGCCCCCAGTCCGGCCCTGCGTCCCAGGACAGCGCCCCCAGTCCGGCCCTGCGTCCCAGGACAGCGCCCACCCCCCCGCCCGGCCCTGCGTCCCAGGACAGAGCCCCCCACCCGGCCCTGCGTCCCAGGACAGCGCCCCCAGTCCGGCCCTGCGTCCCAGGACAGAGCCCCCAGCCCCGGCCCTGCGTCCCAGGACAGCGCCCCCCCCCGCCCGGCCCTGCGTCCAGGACAGCGCCCCCCCCAGCCCGGCCCTGCGTCCCAGGACAGCGCCCCCAGCCCGGCCCTGCGTCCCAGGACAGAGCCCCCCACCCGGCCCTGCGTCCCAGGACAGCGCCCCCAGTCCGGCCCTGCGTCCCAGGACAGAGCCCCCAGCCCGGCCCTGCGTCCCAGGACAGCGCCCCCCCCCGCCCGGCCCTGCGGCCACCACGCTCTGCTCCTCGATGGAGACGTTTCCACGGAGCCGGACTGACACGCAGATTGTTGGCTCCTGTTCCCCTGCGACCCACCAGAGCACTCGGAATGGGGCCCTGCCTCTCCGCTGGTTCCCGCTCTCCCGGGGTTTGGGTCGGCGGCACGTTTTAGCCGTCACGGTTTGCTGTTTTCTCCCAAGTCGTTGAGAAGAATATGAATTAGCGGAGGGCCAAGAACGGGTCCTTGCAGGACCCACTGGCCACCCCCGGCTCGGTGGGGAGACCCTGTTTGCTGGGATGTTTTGAGCCAGTATCTAGCCAGCTAACGATTGCGCTTGGGGAAGGCGAAGTTATCGGGGGGGGGGGGGGGATGCAAAATGGTCCTGAGCCCCTCAGTGGCTCTGAGTCTGCCGTGTCCAGCGTGAAGCGCATCGTCCGCAGCACCCTGGAGGCACAGTGGGCTGTCCTGGGTGCCACAGGCATGGTCAGCCTTGGCCCTGCGAGCCGCCCCACACCTGACCCTGTCCCGCTGGCTCCAGGGGCGCCGGGGGAGCCCAAAGGCAGGTCCTTGGTGTGGGAGTTCCCGGGAGTGGCTGGGGCTCCCTCCCAGCCTGTCCACCCCGGGGTGCAGCACCGTCCGGCTAGGAGTCCTGCTACACTGGGTGGCGGGTGTGTCTCCTCTCCTATTTCTCGCAAGTCACCGATGGCAGCCCAATGACTCTTCAGGGGCCTCCTCAGCCTTTCGCAAGTCATGGTCCCCTGAGGCCAAGCCGACGTCGTCAGCGGCCGTGAGCCGGCTGGAGACGGTGTCCGGCAGGTCCCTGGGGGACGCGTTAGACGTGGCGCCTTGGGAGAGTCTGGCTTTTCTGGAATGACCAGGCGCTTTGTCGTGGCCCAGAGCCACCTGGAAACATCTACCTCGGAGCATCCGCTCAGTTGCCACGATGACAACTCATCATCGAGGGAGAACCTGTGATAGCGTGTCAGCCGGCCGGTGTCAGGCCACAGAAAGACAGCCCCGGTTTCCGTCTTCTCTTGAAATCCATTCTCAGCGCACGTAGCGAGGGCCAGCACTGGTCACCGGTGCTTCGCTTTGGGCGAAATCTGCCGGAGCGCCACGCTGAAGCTCTGTGGGAGTCTGTAGCGAGTGACTCTGCTGAGAGCCGGCTGCTGACGGTGGCCTCTTCACCTGGGCTTTCCGCCACCTCGTGGGTATCCCGCACGATGAGTGGCATGAAGATGCCAACCAGTGCTGGCGTGTCTTCCCAAGATGCTCTAGTACTTCTGGGGATATTGTCAAAGCCACAGGCTTTGGCCTGTTTCCATGGAATTCAGTCAGGTCCTTTCTAGTCCTTCCCCGGGAATGGTTGGCCCGTTGCTATCTGGGTTGATTTCGTATCGTTCTTGTTTTGCACAACGTCGTGCGGTACCAAGGCGGACGCCTTACGGGAGGCTGAGTGTCGGATGTCAGCACTAGGACTAGGCTGGGCAGAATTCGGGTTTGGGTTTTTGATAATAGCTACGTTGGTTTTTAACGTTTAAAATATTTCCATCAAATTAAATATTCACGTTTGTGCAGAATGATGGGTTTGAAGCGTTTTGTAATGTTTATCGATTTGAATGTTCGCAGTTGCAGGTAATTATCGGGGCGGTCAGGCAGAGATTATTTAATGAGTGTAAAGGTTGATTCAAAAAGTGAAGCTTTGTTACAAGGAGGAGGGAGATAAATTGTTCTCCTTAACCTCTGGGGGCAGGACAAGGTCTATGATTCTGTGATTTATAACCATTTAAACACAAATCGCCAACATCAGGCCAGAATAGCCAAAGTCACTGTTCTTAAAGCAAACTCCATTCAGTTCTCAAGCTGCGTTTTTTTCTTACTTTGGCTGTCTGCACGTTTTGTTTATTATCAGTAGAAATATCTTTTCATCGGTTTGTGTGTGTGGTGAAATCACCATTTACCGGTACAAATCTGAGCCTTCCAAGACGAACTATTACTTTTATCAACCAGATTGATAACCTCATCACAAAAAGATATCAAGTTAGTTTGACAAGCTCTATTTTCATAAACCCCTGCCCATTGGCATTCAATATATTACGCTAGTTTAATGCTTTATTAATGGAGTCGCCATCATTTCCTACATTTCATTCTCTTGCCTGGGACCAGTGTCAGGTGATGGGTCTATAATTACTCAGGTGATCCCATTTACCCTTTTTTAAATATTGGCGCAACATTTGCATTCTTCACATCTTCTGGAACTTCCCAAGTGTTCCAAGACGTGTTGGATATCAACATCAACGATCCAGCGATCTCCTCGGCCAGCTCTTTTAAACTTCTTGGAAGAAAATTGTCAAGACCTACTGATGTAAAAATGTCTGACTTTAGTAGCTGCTGTTTAACATCATCCTGAATACTAGTGGAATAGAAAGTGATTCTTCACCATGATCATCTGAGACGACTACATCGTCTGGCTTTTTTGCCAAATAGAGAACAGAAATATTTATTGAACCCGTCTGCCTTATCTGCACTATTATCGATACTTCTACCATTTTCAACTAGTAATGGACGAATAGCATTGTTAGGATCCTTTGTATTCTTATATATTTCAAATACTCCTTATTGTCCTTAACTCTGCGGCCATAGATGGCATCTTGTGTTCTTTTGCGTCCCTTATCAATGTCCTACAATTCCTAGTTTCTGATTCGTATTCATTACTATCAACGTCCCCTCGTTTCCATTTGTTATGTTTTATTTTATATAGCTGCCTACACTTCCCCTCTAAGCCAGGCTGGTTGTTTTAGCCAATGCTGCCTCCTTTCTCAGTTGTGGCTGTTTGGGCCTCTAGCAAACAATTCCTAATTAGCATTCATGTTTCCTGATGAAATTCTTCCCGCCCGCTGATCTGGCTCGTCATGGCTTTCCGCGCTGGGAGAGGCTGCTCCACATTCAGAGCGCTGTGTAACCGGGGGCGGGGAGGGGGGGTCTCTCAGCCCCAAACACCTACACGGCCGTTTGTAGGGATGTAGCTCAAACTAGATTCGAGCTCCGCGCCTCGCTGCTTTTTGCCGTGTAGACGTGACCCCTAACGCCGCTCCCCCTCCGCGTCGGCCCACTCCAGCCTTCCCCGGCCCAGTGATTTGTACCCCCATCCGTGACACCCCCGAGCCATGCTCTATTAACCGGGGCTGTGGGGAGCCCGGGGCTGGGTTAGCAGGGGGCTATGGGGCAGGATTGAGGGGCACCAGCAGAGCTTTGTGTGTGTGTGGGGGGTCACCCATCCGTCCATCTCCCCCCCCCCCCACACACACCCTGTTTCTCTCCATCTCTCTTGGTTTGCTCCCCCGCCCCCCCAGGCTCTGTGTCTCCTCTGTCTCCCTCTATAAATAGACCGAGGGAACGAGGAAGGTGACCTAAAAAATGAGAGCAGAGCCCAATCGGTGGTCAGGAGAGAGAACCCCCGGGAACCGGCGCCCCCCATTCTAGGGGTGGGTGCCCTGGAGCCCCCACAGCACGAGGGGGCACTCTGTGTGTGTGTATAGGGGTGCTGTGCATAGGGGGCGCTGTCTGTGTGTGTGTATAGGGGATGCTGTGTACATAGGGGGATCTCTAACCTTATCCCCTTTCTTTCCCAGGCTTACCGGACGCTGGCCCCCACACCTCCCCCCCTCCCTACAATGCCCCGCTGCAGCCGCCCCCTCCCCCACCTGACGCCCCCAATAATGCCCCCCATATCCCCGGCTACAGTGACCCCCCGCACCTGCCTCCCCACTCCGGCACCGCCACCCTGCCCCGCCTCGGGGGGGCCGCCACCCTGCCCCGGCCGCCGCCCACCTCGGCCACCCTGCCCCGGCCCCCCCACCACCACTCAGCCACCCTGCCGCGCCTGCCCCCCGACCCCTACATGCAGGAGACCCAGTTCAACGCCCCCCCACAGGGGTACATGGTCCAGACGCACCCGCCCATGGGGACCCTGCCCATCGGGGGGTACATGCACCCCGGCTACCCTGTGCAGCTGCAGCCCTGCACGGCCTACGTCCCTGTGTACCCCGTAGGCACGGTGAGTGGGGGGGTGCTGGGGGGGTCTGCTTCCTTGGAGCGGGGATTCCCTCTGCTGCTGGGGGGCGGGGCTTCATGGAGAGGGGATTCCCTCTGCTGCTGGGGGGGTGGAGCCTCCCTGGGATGGGGCTTCCCCTGCTGATGGGGGCGGGGCTTCAGTCAAGTGGGTGTGGCTTCCCACCTGGCTGTGGATTCCGGTTAACTCTCTCTCTCTTCCCCCCCCCCCAGCCATACCCCCCCGGCAACCCGCCCCCGGGGGTCCCCCCCCCGCAGATGCCCCCAGGAATCGCCATCCTGGAGCCGCGCCGGCCGCCGCACGACTACCTGCCCATCGCGGTGCTCACCACCATCTGCTGCTTCTGGCCCACGGGCATCATCGCCATCATCAAAGCCGTGCAGGTCAGCGGGGGCAGGGAATGGGGAGCGATGGGAGCAGGGCGCATGTGGGGGGAGTGGGAGGTAGGGTCGAGGGGGCTGATTTGGGGTGCAGCAGAGGGGAGCTGGGATACGTGTCGGGGTCAGGGGGCGGGTGCAGGGGGCGATGGGCAGGGGAGGGATGGGAGGCAGGGAGTGACGGTGGGAGCGGGGGCAGTGACGGGGCAGCACACCGTGCCCCCCCAAACGCCATGTCCCTCCCCCAGGTGCGGACGGCCGTGGCGCGGGGGGACATCGTCTCGGCCGAGATCGCGTCGCGCGAGGCCCGAAACTTCTCCTTCATCAGCCTGGCCGTGGGCATCGCCGCCATGGTGCTGTGCACCATCCTCACCGTCGTCATCATCATCGCCGCCCAGCACCACGACAACGACTGGGACCCCTAGCCACGGCCCCGCCCCCGGCCCCGCCCACCGCCTGCCCTGCCTGCCAACCGGGCCCCGCCCAGCACCACGACATCGACTGGGACCCCTAGCCATGTCCCCGCCCCCGGCCCCGCCCAGCGCCTGCCAACCAGGCCCCGCCCAGCACCACTACATCGACTGGGACCCCTAGCCATGGCCCCGCCCCCGGCCCCGCCCACCGCCTGCCAACCGGGCCCCGCCCAGCACCACGACAACTGGGACCCCTAGCCACGGCCCCGCCCCCAGCCCCACCCACCGCCTTCCCTGCCTGCCAACCGGGCCCCGCCCAGCACCACTACATCGACTGGGACCCCTAGCCATGTCCCTGCCCCTGGCCCCGCCCACCGCCTGCCAACCGGGCCCCGCCCAGCACCACGACGACTGGGACCCCTAGCCACGGCCCCGCCCACCGCCTGCCCCGCCTGCCAACCGGGCCCCGCCCAGCACCACGACGACTGGGACCCCTAGCCACGGCCCCGCCCACCACCTGCCCCGTCTGCCAACCGGGCCCCGCCCGCCAACCGGGCCCCGCCCAGCACCACGACAACGACTGGGACCCCTAGCCACGGCCCCGCCCCCGGCCCCGCCCACCGCCTGCCCTGCCTGCCAACCGGGCCCCGCCCAGCACCACGACATCGACTGGGACCCCTAGCCATGTCCCCGCCCCCGGCCCCGCCCAGCGCCTGCCAACCGGGCCCCGCCCAGCACCACGACGACTGGGACCCCTAGCCACGGCCCCGCCCACCGCCTGCCCCGCCTGCCAACCGGGCCCCGCCCAGCACCACGACGACTGGGACCCCTAGCCACGGCCCCGCCCACCACCTGCCCCGTCTGCCAACCGGGCCCCGCCCGCCAACCGGGCCCCGCCCAGCACCACGACAACGACTGGGACCCCTAGCCACGGCCCCGCCCCCGGCCCCGCCCACCGCCTGCCAACCGGGCCCCGCCCAGCACCACGACATCGACTGGGACCCCTAGCCATGGCCCCGCCCCCGGCCCCGCCCAGCGCCTGCCAACCGGGCCCCGCCCAGCACCACGACGACTGGGACCCCTAGCCACGGCCCCGCCCACCGCCTGCCCCGCCTGCCAACCGGGCCCCGCCCAGCACCACGACGACTGGGACCCCTAGCCACGGCCCCGCCCACCACCTGCCCCGTCTGCCAACCGGGCCCCGCCCGCCAACCGGGCCCCGCCCAGCACCACGACAACAACTGGGACCCCTAGCCACGGCCCCGCCCCCGGCCCCGCCCACCGCCTGCCAACCGGGCCCCGACCAGCACCACTACATCGACTGGGACCCCTAGCCATGGCCCCGCCCCCGGCCCCGCCCAGCGCCTGCCAACCGGGCCCCGCCCAGCACCACGACGACTGGGACCCCTAGCCATGGCCCCGCCCACCGCCTGCCCCGCCTGCCAACCGGGCCCCGCCCAGCACCACGACGACTGGGACCCCTAGCCATGGCCCCGCCCCCGCCCACCGCCTGCCAACCAGGCCCCGCCCAGCACCACTACATCGACTGGGACCCCTAGCCACGGCCCCGCCCCCGGCCCCGCCCAGCGCCTGCCAACCGGGCCCCGCCCAGCACCACGACGACTGGGACCCCTAGCCACGGCCCCGCCCACCGCCTGCCCCGCCTGCCAACCGGGCCCCGCCCAGCACCACGACGACTGGGACCCCTAGCCACGGCCCCGCCCACCGCCTGCCCCGCCTGCCAACCGGGCCCCGCCCAGCACCACGACAACGACTGGGACCCCTAGCCACGGCCCCGCCCCCAGCCCCGCCCACCGCCTGCCAACCGGGCCCCGCCCAGCACCACTACATCGACTGGGACCCCTAGCCACGGCCCCGCCCCTGGCCCCACCCACCGCCTGCCAACCGGGCCCCGCCCAGCACCACTACATCGACTGGGACCCCTAGCCACGGCCCCGCCCCCGGCCCCGCCCACCGCCTGCCAACTGGGCCCTGCCCAGCACCAATACAACGACTGGGACCCCTAGCCATGGCCCCGCCCACCGCCTGCCCCGCCTGCCACCCGGGCCCCGCCCAGCACCACTACAAAGACTGGGCTCCCTAGCCACGGCCCCGCCCACCGCCTGCCCCGCCTGCCAACTGGGCTGATAATCCCCCACAGACACCATTACCCACAATCCCTTGCAGCCAATGTTACCTGCAGTCCCCCCTTGCAGACCCCACCCACCAGACCCACAGTCCCCTGCAGATATTGTCCCCCAGGATACCCATGATGCTTTGCAACCCTTGCTCTGGCCAGCGACACCCACAATCCCCCGCAGCCACCGCGCTCCTGCATACCCAAGAGCCTTTGCAGCCCCACCCTCTCCTGGCTCCGCCCCGTAAAACCCGGCTCTGCCCCTCGGTCACCTCTGTATCCATGACAACACCCCCCTTGCCCAGCAGAACCTTCCCATTATCCTTTGTAACCACTGCCCCCCATCCCTCCCCACTGGCATCTTTGGCTCAGCAGCCCCACAGCCCCCCCACCAACTGAGCAATTCCCATAATCCTTTGCAACTGTCATTTTCTCTGTCAACACCTCCAGCTCCGCCCCCTAGGAACAAGCTCCGCCCCCTGGCCTCACACCCTGCCCCTTTGGCCACCTCCTCCAATGGAATGCTACCCATAAAGCTTTGCAGCCACCGTACTCCCCCCAGCCCTGCGTCTGACTCCACTCCCACATGATTAGGCCACGCCCCATTGGCTCAGGCCGCCACCGGCTCGCCCTAAATATATTCCCGAGCTTCCCCATCAGACCACGCCCCTTCTTATCAGGCTCCGCCCCCTCATTCCCCCCCAATATCTTTGCGCCTTGACTGCTCCCACAAAGCCACAATTGGCTTCTTCCCAATTGGCTCCGCCTTCTTCAGCACAGGCTCCGCCCTCTTTCTTCCCTGTCTGCCTTTCCCACAGCCCCTCCCCTTTTAGCCCCTCCCCCATAAACATTTTGCTCCAGATTGGAGGGGGGGCGCAAACCCCAATATATCTCAGAGCCCCCAGCTGTACGTAGCAATGAAATAACCCCCTTGCCAAGGTGTGACCCCCAGCATGAGCCCCCCCCAAAAATCT
This sequence comes from Macrochelys suwanniensis, assembly GCA_033296515.1. Classification (NCBI taxonomy): domain Eukaryota; kingdom Metazoa; phylum Chordata; order Testudines; family Chelydridae; genus Macrochelys; species Macrochelys suwanniensis. The sequence goes on along the minus strand of CM065788.1, from coordinate 882,335 downwards.
GTGACACTGGCCCTTTAAGATACACACCCCCCCCCCCCGCTCCACGAGACCCCTCTTTTCCCATGGCCCCCCCAAGTGAGTGATGCTGCCCCTCTGGGACGCCACTTCTGCCCCCCTATGGGGGGGTTTCTGGTTCAGACGGTGGGGGGCAGGGAGGGGAAAAGTTTGAGGGTCCAATGCTGCATTTCTGGGGTTCAGGGTGTTTGCAGTCTGGGGGCAGAATCACGGGGGGTCGACACTGTTCATTATCGGGGTCCCCCTAAGTCACCCCCACCCAACACGCTTCCCCAAAGCCTCTGGGGCTCCCTGGCAGTGACCCCAGAACGGGACAGGTTCGCTGGGCTGCGGGTCGGGAGTGAGGGGCGCTGGCAGACCTGGGGGGGCTCAGTGTTGTATGATCCATTGTAGGCCCCCCCCCCATGGCCCTGGTCCCTGTGCGATCCGGCCCCCCAATTCCTCTCCCCGTTTCTGTTTGCAAGTGACCTGCGTTAATAAATCTCTCTTGATAACGACACCGGCGTCCGGCTGCGGGAACCAGGGCGGGGACTGGCGGGCTCAGGGGGGCGGGGAATGGGGCAGGGGCCTGTCCCCTCTAGGGGGCGCTGGGCTGGCTCCCACCCAGCCCCAGGGCAGGGACTGGCGGGCTCGGGGTGGGGGTGGGGAGGGAGAATGGGGCCGGGGCCTGTCCCCTCTAGGGGGCGCTGGCTCCCACCCGGCCGGCGGGCTCGGGGGGCGGGGGGGGGGGGGGGAGAATGGGGCCGGGTCCTGTCCCCTCTAGGAGGCGCCAGCTCCCATCCAGCCCCAGGGCGGGGGGCTGGCTGGCTCAGGGGGCAGTGGGGGGGGGGAATGGGGCAGGGGCCTGTCCCCTCTAGGAGGCGCCAGAGTGGGGGGCTGGCTGGCTCGGGGGGCAGTGGGGGGGTTACACTCTCATCACAGGCGCCAGAAGGAAATGTCGAAGCCCATAGGGCTGCCCCGTTCCCCACCCCCGTCTCCCCCCTCCTGCCCCGATATCCCTCCCCAGCCCCATTGGCCCCACTTTGCTGCTCCCCACTCCCTGAGCACCCTCCCTGTGCGGCTCCGTCTGCCCCCAGCTCCCCCCACCCCCAGTTTCCCTCCCTGGACCCCCAGATACCTCGCCCAGCCCCCCAAATCCCTGCCCCCATCCTGATCCCCTCCCCCTCGCTCAGTTCTCCTTTCTGTGTCCCTGTAGGGCCCCCCCTCCATCCTGGAGCTTTGATGTATCCATGGTGACGGTTGCTTGGCTACGGAAGGATGGAAGGACCATGTGATGGCTCCAGGCATGTAGGGAGGCAGCTCGTGGGTGGGGGCCTGTCACAGACAAGCAGAGCTGGGGGCGGGCAGGGCTGGGCTAGCTGGGGCTGCGGGTCGGGAGTGAGGGGCACCGGCGGAGCTGGGGGGAGCCCAGGGCTGGGCTAGCAGGGGGCTGCAGGTCAGGAGTGAGGGGCACCGGCAAGGCTGGGGGGGGGCAGGGCCAGGCTAGCAGGGGGCTGCGGGTCGGGAGTGAGGGGCACTGGTGGAGCTGGGGGGAGCAGGGCCGAGGTAGCTGGGGCTGCAGGTCGGGAGTGAGGGGCACCGGCAAGGCTGGGGGGAGCAGGGCTGGGCTAGCTGGGGCTGCAGGTCGGGAGTGAGGGGCACCGGCAGAGCTGGGGGGAGCCCAGGCCTGGGCTAGCTGGGGCTGCAGGTCGGGAGTGAGGGGCACCGGCAAGGCTGTGGGGAGCAGGGCCGGGGTAGCAGGGGGCTGCAGGTCGGGAGTGAGGGGCACCGGCAAGGCTGGGAGGAGCAGGGCCGGGGTAGCAGGGGGCTGCGGGTCGGGAGTGAGGGGCACCGGCAAGGCTGGGGGGTGCAGGGCCGGGCTAGCAGGGGGCTGCGGGTCGGGAGTGAGGAGCGCTCGTGACTCCCAGCTCTCCCAGGGGTGGGGGAAGGGCTCCGAGGTGCCCGTGATGGTGGATTTGGGGGCTGCTGCACCTCCCGGCGCCTGGCCCATGTGGGGCCCCCCGTAACCCCCCATTAACCGGAGCAGCGGCTGGGGCTGCATAGGGAGCCCTGCCTGCCTGCCAGCGTCCCTCTGTGACCTCTGACCCGGCGGTGCCTGTGACCTTCCCATGGAGCTGAAGTTGGAGTGTCAGCCAGTCTCCATGACCTCTGACCTTCGACCTGACACCGGACAGCTTGATTGGCTCCCTCCTCAGCGCCTGCCCTTCGACCCAGGCCAGCCAAAGCGCGACCAATGGGGCTGGCCACTTCCCATGACCTTTGACCCTACATGCACGGCCTTTCTTTGGTTCTGTCCACGCTTGACCTCTGACCCAGCCCTGCCGGGGATTGGCCAACACCCGACTGATGACCTTTGACCCGAAATTGCACCTGAGACCTCAGGCCTTTCACCTGACTTGGGTGCGAGCAAATGGTACAGGCCAATGTTGCCATGTGTGACCTCTGACCCTAACCCTGCAGGCAATGGCTCGGCCAATGGGCTTGGCCGACACCTGTGAGCCCAGCTAATGGCTGTGACCTCTGACCTTTGACCTGTGGTTGATGCGCCCAGGACTTTGCCCGACCAAGGGTCTGACTAAAGCAGGAAAAGGCCTCAACTACCAGTGACCTCTGACCCCGGTGGGCTGACCCCTGACCCCACCATCCGCTCAGCTGGGGGCTGACCTTTGAACTTTGCCAACTAGCAGCCAATGGGAACGGCCAAACCCCGACCTTTGACCTGCTCCCAATGTCATGATTTTCTTGTTTCAACAAAAGATTTCTTTGTCTTTTAAGAAATTAATTTTATTATTGAAATTGACAAATTACTGGGGCCCCGCGTCTCATTCCCCGCCCCCCTGAGCCAGCCAGTCCCCGCCCTGGGGCCGGGTGGGAGCCGGCGCCCCCTAGAGGGGACAGGCCCCTACCCCATGCCCTGCCCCCCGGAGCCAGCCAGTGTCTGCCCTGGGGCTGATGGGAGCCGGCGCCCCCTAGAGGGGACAGGCCCCTACCCCATTCCCCGCCCCCCTGAGCCAGCCAGTCCCCGCCCTGGGGCCGGGTGGGAGCCGGCGCCCCCTAGAGGGGACAGGCCCCGCCTCACCCCACACGCAGGGCCCAGGCTCCGGCCCCGCCGGGCTCAGGAGAAGAGCTTGTTCATGGCCCGGGCCAGGCACGCGTCCCGCTCCCGCGCCCGCTGCCGCACCCTCTGCAGCTCCCTGCGCGCGGCCGTGTTCCCCGGCTCGGCCGCCAGCACCCCGCGGAAGTCCTCAGCCGCCCCCTCCAGGTCGTTCATGGCGGCGCGGGCCAGGCCGCGGCGGTACCGGGCCTTGGTGTGCTGGGGCCGCAGCCCCAGGGCCTTGGCGCCGTTGCGGGCGGCGTGGGCCGGCTGGCCGAGCTGCAGCTGGCAGGCGGCCAGGTTGGCGTGCAGGTCGGCCCGCAGCCGGGCCTGCTCCGGGGCCGGGGGGGCCGGGCCGGCGGCGATGGCGAGCTGCAGGGCCCGGGCGTAGCGCCGGGCGGCCGCCCCCACCTCGCCAGCCCGGTAGCGCTCCGAGCCGCGCTCCTTGTGCCGCAGGGCCAGCGCCCACTTCTCCGCCGGGTCCAGCTGCCAGGGCTCCGGGGCCGGGGCGAAGGAGGCCAGGTGCAGCCGCAGGACGGCCCCGCCCGGGGCCCGCAGCTCCGCCCGCTCCCCCGGCACCATGGTCTCCAGGCAGGCGTCCACCAGCCCGTCCCAGGCGCCGTCCCCCTCCCCCAGCTCCAGCGGGGCCCAGCGGTCGGCGGGGTACCCCAGGGGCGCCCCCGGCGGCGCCTCCAGGAAGACCTGGCACAGGGCGCCCAGCGTCGGCTTGTCCAGCCCCGCGCCCGGCTGCAGCACCCGCTTGGCGAAGGCGCCGTCCGGGGAGACCCAGGCGTCCGCCGGCTGATCGGGCGCCTCCAGGTTCTCTCTCTGGTCCTCCTCTGGCTCCGCGCCTCTGCCGGCCGCGCTCATCCCATTGGCCGCTCCGCCGCCCTCCGCCTTCCCATTGGCCACGGCTGCTGCCTCCATCTGCCCTCAGCTAATCGGGGAGTGGGGGGCTCTGGCACGGCGAGGTTGCGGGGTTCAGAGACGGGCAGCTCCTGTGAACCAGAGCGCAGGGGGAATGGGTCAGAAAGAACCCAGGAGTCCTGGCTCCCAGCCCACCCCCCTCCCGCATCCGCTAGACCCCCACCAAGAGAACCCAGGAGTCCTGGTTCCTAGTCCCCTCCCCCAAGAAAACCCAGGCGTCCTGGCTCCCAGCCTCTTCCCCCACCCCCCTCCGAAAACCCAGGAGACCGGGCACCCAGCCCCCCCTCTAACCTACTACATCCCCCGTAAAAGAACCCAGGAGTCCTGGCTCCCAGCCCTCCCCCCTCAAAAGAACCCAGGCATCCTGGCTTCCAGCCCCCACACAGAGAACCAGGCGTCCTGGCTCCCTCCCCCGCTCGGGCTGTGGTGTGTTTCTCTCCCTCTGTCTCTGCCCCGCTCCCTCGCTCCTCCCCCCCCCGCTGCGCCCCCTTGGCCCCCCCCTCACCCCGGGCGGGGGGCGCAGACTGGGGGGATCCAGCTGCGCTCTGAACCCGCTCGTCTAGCCTCCCCCCGCCGCCCCCCCTTGTCTTTGCATCACTTCCTGAGGGCGGCCCCGCTAGGCCGCAGCCTGCCTCGATTAGCCAGGCCAAGCCGTGTGGGGAGGGGCCAGGCCCAGACCCCCCTGTGCCCCCCACAAGGAAAGGGGGGGGCTGGGACCCCTTGCTCCATCAACGTGTTAACAAGCAGCACATGATTGGGGGGTCGGGGGGGATGTCTCCCGCCCAAATCCCCCCGCCCCAGGCGCCAGGGTTGTCTGAACAAGATGGCTGCCAGGGGACGACCCCATGTGCAGGGGGGGCCTGGGGTGCAGCTGGGGAGATCCTGGGGGCACCCCAAGGTTGAGGGGGGCAAAGGGGGTGCAGATGGGGCTGGGGGGGCAGAAGGGGATGTTGTGGGAATGGGGCAGAGGGGGTGGGATTCGGGGGTGGGGGAGGGCGGGAATGGGGGGACAGGGAGGGTGGGTCCTGGGGTGCAGGGGTTGGGGGGGTAGACCGTACCCCGGCTGTGCAGGACGGGGGGGGAGGGGAAGCAGGAGTGGGAACCCCCGGGGGCCAGGGCAAGGTTGGGTTAAGGGAGGGAGATCGTACCCATAATTCAGGAGTGGGAACCCAGGCGTCCGGGGAAGAGGGAGTTTTGGGGGGGCTCTGTACCCCCTAATTCAGGGCGAGGGACAGATGCGAACCCAGGCATCCGGGAGAGACAGGGTTGTGTTCATTATTTCACTCCTTGATCCAGACGCGGGTGGGGGGTTATGAACCCAGGCATCCGGGGGAGGGGGGTGGGGGCTAGCAGAGGGGGCAATGTTGAAGACTACATTTCCCAGAATCCCCTGCTCTCGCTCCCCCTCCCGCTTTATTTCAATCCCGCTTACGTCAGCGCCCAGCTGGGTCCAGCATGGTCTGACTGGTGATTGGGGGGCTCTGGGGGGAGGGGGAAGCTGTGGGGGGCTGGGAAGGGGGCTGGGGGGAATTGTAGGGGCGGGGGGGAGGGTGCTGGCGAGTGGGGATCCGGGGGGCAGGGTGGGGGGATGGAAGAGGGGGCTGCATTGCGCCCCAGATCACCCCTCAGTGGGCCCCCGTCTCTCTCCCAGCAGCTTGCCGCTATGTGGGGCGGCAAATCGCCTCGGCTCTGCGTCGGGACGACCCCGGGGCGCCCCTGCCCCCCGGCCGGCGCAGGGACCTAGGTAAGTGCCCCCCTTTCTTTGCTGGTGGGCCCCGTGTCCCCACGAGGGACCCCCGGAAGCAATCTGAGTCCCTGTGGGGTGCCCCACCCCTGTGAACTGCACCCCAAAGCTTCCCCGTCTGCCCTCGAAGGAGCCCCAATTCTGCACCCTAAAATCCCCTCCTCCGGCCCCAGGAAGCTGCCCCTCTACTCCTGCACCCCCAAACTCCCGTACCTCCTTATTGCTACACCCCAACTTTTGGGGTCCCCAGTTCATGCCCCCAAATGGCCCTGAATTCCCTCACTGGATCATGCCTTTATTCAGCACCCCAAACTTCCCCATTCCCCCCACAGGTTAATTTGTAATGCTGCAACCCACAAATTTCCCCTGTATACCTAGTAGGTACCCCCTTTTCCAGCACCCCAAATCCACCCATAATACCCACAGGGCACCCCTTTATGAAGCTACCCTGAAACAAGAGAGTGCACCCCACGGGCTGGACCCTGAGTTCACACCCCAAACTCCCCCACTGCCTTATAGCTCACCCCCAAAACTCCCTGATCTGCCCTTCCAAAATGTAGCTGCTCTGTACCCCTAATATGGTCTTCCCCTTATCCTGCACCCCAATTTTCACCCATGTTGTCCCCCAATCCCTCCTTGATTTTGTGAGGGGCCCCAAAGTCACTGGTTTTGACCTCCCCAAACTCTCCTATCCATGGGCAGAGAATCCCCCTTTTCTGAACCTCCAAAATTCTCCATATTCATAAAGGGTCTTCCTGGTTCTATCCTCCACCCCCAAATTTCCAGTCTCTTTGTAGAGATTCTCCCTCTTCTGCACCTCAAAACTGAAGCTGTACTTGTTCTGCATCTATTCTGTACCCCTGAATCTTCCTTTAATTTGCGGGATTAATTTGGTGTAGGTAAGTTTGAGGGTTGTTCCGAACCCTCAAACTAACCTACACCATCCAGATCTTTGTTGGGGTTCCCCACTCTTGTGTACCCTGATTCTCGGTCTCCCCACACCACAAAATGCCTCCTAATCTCTGGGTTTTGTAATTCTGCTCCCCAAAATCGCTCCACATCTTTGCAAAATGCAATCCCTGGTGTCTGTAATCACAGTCCCTCATCTCCTGCCATATCTGGAAATCACCTCCATTCTAGCACCCCAAAACTCCTCTGTTCTGCTCTTTGCATGCACCTCAAAACTTTCACTGTTTCAGGGTGCTACCTCCTAGCACACCCCACAATATGTCTGTGATTTCTGCCCCCCCAAATATACTGGGGGAGCACATCCCACTGGGAGACTGTCAGGGACAATGTTGGGAGACAGCATGGGAATACAGTGGATTTTGGAGTGCCTGTTAATACCCCAATTAACTCCCTAGGCACCCCTCTTTCTTCCCCCCACAGGTGACAAGAAAGATGTAACCCTCCAGCCAGTGGTGGCTCCGTTGGACTCCGTCCCCCCGGGGTGGACTCCCCTGGTCCCAGCAGAACGGGGGGAACTGGAGCGGCCCTCCTGAGGCTAACAGTGGGGTTGGCGAGGGGCAAATGACGGTTCATCTGGCAACTCCCAGAGTCGTGGGCAGCGGACGGACCTGAGACACTGACCCCCCCCGACCCCGCTGTACCCCAAAAAGGAATTCAGAATAAAGAGGTTTCGGAGGCCACTGTGCAAAGGAGCCATGTGAGGGGTTCTTGGTGGATTGGAGCTGCTGGGGGCCTGGCTGGCTCAGGGGGGCGGGGAAGGGGCCGGGGCCTGTCCCCTCTAGGGGCGCCGGCTCCCACCCGGCCCCAGGGCGGGGACTGGCTGGCTCAGGGGGGTGAGGAATGGGGCACGGGGCCTGTCCCCTCTAGGGGGCGTTGGCTCCCCTCTGGCCCCAGGGTGGGGAATGGGACACGGGGCCTGTCACCTCTGGGGGGCGCCGGCTCCCACCCGGCCCCAGGGCGGGGACTGGATAGCTCAGGGGGGCGGGGAATGGGGCAGGGGCCTGTCCCCTCTAGGGGGCGCCGGCTCCCATCCAGCCCTAGGGCGGGGACTGGCTGGCTCAGGGGGGCGGGGAATGGGACACAGGGCCTGTCCCCTCTAGGGGGCGCCGACTCCCCTCTGGCCCCAGGGCAGGGACTGGATAGTTATGGGGGGCGGGGAATGGGGCAGGGGCCTGTCCCCTCTAGGGGGCGCCGGCTCCCACCCAGCCCCAGGGCAGGGACTGGATAGTTCAGGGGGGCAGGAATGGGGTATGGGGCCTGTCCCCTCTAGGGGGCGCTGGCTCCCACCCGGCCCCAGGGTGGGGACTGGATAGCTCAGGGGGGCAGGAATGGGGTAGGGGCCTGTCCCCTCTAGGGGGCGCTGGCTCCCACCCGGCCCCAGGGTGGGGACTGGATAGCTCAGGGGGGCAGGAATGGGGTATGGGGCCTGTCCCCTCTAGGGGGCGCCGGCTCCCCTCTGGCCCCAGGGCGGGGACTGGCTGGCTCAGGGGGGTGAGGAATGGGGCACGGGGCCTGTCCCCTCTAGGGGGCGCCGGCTCCCACCCAGCCCCAGGGCAGGGACTGGATAGTTCAGGGGGGCAGGAATGGGGTATGGGGCCTGTCCCCTCTAGGGGGCGCCGGCTCCCACCCGGCCCCAGGGTGGGGACTGGATAGCTCAGGGGGGCAGGAATGGGGTAGGGGCCTGTCCCCTCTAGGGGGCGCTGGCTCCCACCCGGCCCCAGGGTGGGGACTGGATAGCTCAGGGGGGCAGGAATGGGGTATGGGGCCTGTCCCCTCTAGGGGGCGCCGGCTCCCCTCCGACCTCTAGGGGGTGAGCTGATGATGTCATGCAGCCTTATGACATCACATCTTGGGCTGTTGGCATAGGGTGATGTCAGAGAAAGGGTGATGTTATCTGTGGTGATGTCAGCATACTGGATGTTGATGACATCACAGCAGGTTGTGACTCACCCACCCGCTCTGGCCTATGGATGGGCGCCGGTCACGCGGGAACGAGGCTGGGGTCGGGGTGAGTCCCTCTGGGGGCTGGCATGAGGCGCTACTGGCCCTTTAAGGGGGGCTGGAACTACGCGTCTCACGTGCTGTGCGCCGCAGCGCACGCGTAGTACGGACATGGCTGGGAGGAGCGGGGTGGGCTCTGTGTGTCTCATAACTACGCATGCGCCATATCGCTACGCGCTGCTTGTCCACACCCCCCCCCCCCGGTCGCGCATGCGCATCGCGGTCTCCAAACCCTCGCAGGCGTGTCCCAGGTTGCTCCAACTCAGGCAGGCGCAGTGAGAGGCTCCCGCCCTGTGAGCATGCGCTCTGCTGCACTCCGCCCCAGTTTCCCCGTTGTACGCGTGCGCCGCTCTCGCCATGCTGCCACGGCCACGCCCATTCCCGAAGACCGGAGCGGAAGTCGCTTCCCCGTTGGCTGATCTCACCCGGGACCCGCCTCCCTGGCTCTGTGATTGGCTGGCGAGGGCTGACTCGGCGCTGCGATTGGGTGGGGCCGTTGTCATGGCAGCCGGAGGGGGCGGGGCTGGGGAAGATGGCGGCGCTGGCCCCGGAGCTGCTGCTGCTCCGCGACTCGGGCCGGTTCCTGGCCGACAACCTGCTAAGCAGCGAGGACTGGGGTGGGCGGGGCTGGGGGAGGGGCCTGCGGGGCGGGGTCAGGGGGTCTGACTGGCAGGAGCTTGGTGGTGTGAAGGGCTGGAGACTCAATGGGGGAGGGGCTGGGTGCCTGAGGGGGCGGGGCCTTGAGGAGGGGGCGGGGCTGGGCGCATGATGGGGCGGGGCCTGGAGGTGGGGAAGGGCGGGGCCTGGAGGTGGGGGAGGGGCTGGTGCATGAGGGCGGTGACTGGGGGAGGGTCCTTGAGGAGGGGGAGGGGCTGGGTGCCTGAGGGGGCGGGGCTTGGAGGAGTGGGAGGGGCTGGGTGCCTGAGGGGGTGGGGCTTGGAGGAGTGGGAGGGGCTGGGTGCCTCAGGGGGAGGGGCCTGGATGTGGGGGACTGACTGCCCCGTTTGCCTCCTGCCCCCAGATGCGGCTCTCTACAGCTGCCTGGACGATGGGGAGGAGCCCGCCGCCCTCTTCCCCTGCCTGGAGCCCAGTGCATTGGTGAGCCCTTCCCTCACCCCACCCTGCCTGCGGGGTGCCCCCAGTGACCCACCTGCTCCAGAGCACCCTATTACCCATCCCCCGGGCAGCAGAGCCCTTGCTCCCCCTCAGAGAAGGGCCCTCTGTACACTGGGGGCTGCCGGCGTGGACCCCGGGGAGATACACCGGTGATCCCCACTTCACCCCTCCTCTCCCCCCTGCAGTTTGACGACAGTTTCGACCTAGAAATGGACACCAGCCCCCCAGAGCCGCCATGGGACCAGATGCCAACCAGCCTCTTCCCTGGTGAGCCCACCCTCCCCCCAGCATTTGGGACAGATGGTGAAGGAGGGGGGGGGCGGAGGGATACCTGTGTGCAGTGGGGCTGCCGCAGATAGGGGGCGGAGGGATATCTGTGTGCAGTGGGACTACCCTGGGGCAGGTGCACTTAGGGGGTGGAGGGATATCTGTGTGCAATGGGGCTGCCCTGGGGCAGGTGGACGTAGGTGGTGGAGGGATATCTGTGAGGGACTATTTTCTAACCCCTTCCCCTCCCCCGCACAGACCTCCAGGTGAAGTCCGAGCCCGTGTCCCCCGCTTCCTCCCACAGCTCAGACTCCTCCACCCTCTCCATGACCCCTGACCCCCCGAGACAGGTACGTGCCCCCCACTGACCTGGGAGATGCCCCCAGTCCCCACACACAGCTCTGTGTCCCCCCCCGGCCCCCACACTCAGCTGTGGCTCCCCCCAGGCTGCAAGCCCGGACGATGTGATGGGAGTGAAAGCCGAGCAACCCCCGACCCCACCCTGCATGTTTGGGGATGTCCTGGCCCCCCCAATCGGCACCGTCCAGATCAACCTTCTGCCGGCACAGGAGACACAGACAACGCCAGGTAACCAGCGCTGGAGGGTGGGGTCTGGCTGTGGGGGAGGGGGTCTGGCGACTCCAGGCCCAGCCAGCAGGAGGCGCTGAGGGGAGCAGGGTGAGGGGCTGGCTATGTGGGGGGGCACTGGGGGAGCGGGGTGAGGGGCTGACTTTGCGGGGGAGGCGCTGAGGGGAGCAGGGCGAGGGGCTGGCTGTGTGGGGGGGGCACTGGGGGAGCGGGGTGAGGGGCTGACTTTGCGGGGGAGGCACTGGGGGAGTGGGGTGAGGGGCTGGCTTGGGGCGGGGGGGGGAGTGGGGAAAGTACATGGCACTCTCTTGCAGGGAAGCCGGTGACTCCCATCAAGGCTGAGTCGATCCTGAACCGGAAGCCGCCCATCCAGCCAAAGCCGGTGGTGGTGGCCACCGTCCCGGTGCAGCCCACAGCCACCACCAGCCCCACAATACTACTGCAAACGGTGCCGGGGGCCCAGCCCCTCAAGCCAGCCATCACAGGTATGGGGCACGGGGCTGGTCCCCTCTGGGGGGTGCCCCAGGGCAGGCATTGGCTGGCTCGGGGCGGGAGCGTGGGACACGGGGTTGGTGCGTGTGTTGGACACTGACCGACGTCCCTCCCCACAGTCCCAGCACCGTCTGTCGTCATCTCCCACAGCGACCTCCTGCACCTCCCGCTCTCGGGACTCCTCAAGGTGCAGCCCCCGGGGAAGGAGGGCCCCCCGGCCAGGCTGCCCCCCAGCGCCCCCAAACCCGAGGCCAAAACCATCGTCCCGGCCCCGAGCCAGCTCGGACCCTGCAACCCAGAGATTGACGTGAGTAACAGTGCGGCCGGTGCCCCTCACTCCTGCCCCGTAGCCCCCTGCTAGCCCAGCCCTGTGCCCCTCACTCCTTACCCACAGCCCCCCTTTTCTGCCTGCCCCTGCCCCCAGGTGAAGGTGCTGAAGCGCCAGCAGCGGATGATCAAGAACCGGGAGTCGGCCTGCCAGTCACGCCGGAAGAAGAAGGAATACCTGCAGGGGCTGGAGTGCCGCCTGCGGGAGGCACTGGCCGAGAACGAGCGGCTGCGGCGGGAGAACGCCCTGCTGCGGCGCCGGCTGGACTGCGTCCTGGGCGAGGTGAGCGCCCCCCGCGGGCGAGCCAGGGCAGGGCACCGCGGGGGCTGCGCTCTGCCAGGGTGGATCACAATGGTTCATTCCAGCACTAAGCATACCCTCCCCCCATATGTGATACATAATGGTATATCTCGGCAGGAAATATCTGACCCCCATAAAGAGCATAATGGTTCGTCCCAGAAATCAGCTGTCTTGCTCCACCCCATCATAACATCAACCTCCTCCCCTCTCATGCAGGGGTCATAATAGTACATTTCAACTCCCCATGTCATAATGGTACATTCTTGCAGCCAGTCTCCCTCCCTGCGTCAGAATGGTACATTTTAGTAGCAAGCTGCCCCCCCCTGCAGTTAATGATCATGATGGTACATCCCATAACGCCCCCCCCCCCCCGGGTCATAGTGGTATATCTTGTAGCAAGCAGAACCCCCTGTAGGGCCCATACTGGTACATCCTAGCAAGGTGTTGTTCCCCATGTAGAGTTTATAATGGTACAATCTAAATCCCTTTCCCCCCCTACCTCAGGAGTGATAATGGTAGATGCTTTCTGCTGGGCTGTCCCATTGTGATCCCTTTCCTAGGGTGGAGCTGTTCATATTTTCTGTTGCTGGGATATTCCATTATGTCTAATGTGGAGGGGAGAAGGGAGCAAAAGGAAATGCAGCCCCCTTGTGAGACATTCCATTGTCATCTGGGGGGTGCTATGGTCCCTGAGAGGAGAAGGGATTGTGAAGTCTCCTCTTGGGACATACCATTAGCTCCACTGTGTGAGGGGGTAAATTGCTTTCTGGAGAATTCCATTAGCGTTGTCTTCTGGGAGACTCCATTATGCTCTCTCGGGATGGTGGATTGAGAACTTTTAGGGATGTACCATTATGTTCCTTGTAAAAGGGGAGTCTAGGCTGTCCCATTGCAATATTCCATTAGCACCCCTGAGGGGGGCGTGCCAACCATTTGGTGGGTTGTTCCATTATGATAGTAAGAGGGGGGAGCAAGAAAATTTTGTTTTCTGCTAGGAGGTTCCATTATAATGTGTGGGGGGTGTCTATCTCTGGTAGGATGTTTCTTTATGATAGCAATTTAGGGGGAGGGGAGTCAGTGGGACATACCATTGTAGGGGAAAGCTCTGGCTGGGATGTACCATTATGATATGGGGTGGGAAGTTGGTGGGACATGAGTTCTGCCTTTGGCTGGGATGTACCATTATGATATTTTGGGGGGAGGCAGCCCTTGGTGGGAGGGTGGTTTCGCTCGGACCGTACCATTCTTACACCCCCCTCTCCCCTGTCTCCAGAGCAGGGAGCTGAAGTTCAGCCCTGGGAACCGGAAGGTCGTTTGCGTTATGGTCGTGCTGCTCTTCATCGCCTTCAACTTCGGGCCCGTCAGGTGAGGCCCCAGGGGATTGTGGGTAATGTTTTAGCCCCCCGTATCACACTGCCTGCTGGGGATTGTGGGTAACGTGTCCCAGCATCCCCTGGGAGCTGCCCTCTTAGCCCCCTATCACACTCCTGTCTGCAGGGGATTGTGGGTAACATGTCCCAGCATCCCCTGGCAGGGGATTGTGGGTAATATGTCCCAGCATCCCCCGGGAGCTGCCCTCTTAGCGCGTATCACACTCCTGCCTGCAGGGGATTGTGGGTAACGTGTCCCAGTCTTCCCTGGGAACAGCCTGGCCTGTCTGACCCCTCCCTCCCCCCCAGCATCAGCGAGCAGAAGGCCGTGGAGACGGTGCTGCCCAGCCAGGGGGCGGGAGCCGGGCAGAGCCGCCGGCACCTGCTGGGCGTGGTGGAGCAGCCGCCGAAGGAGGAGCCGCGGGAGAAGCTGGCCCCTGCCAGCGTGGGCAAGACCAGGTTCAGGTAAGGGCGCAAGGGGCTCCCCCCACGCCCGCCGCCCCCAGGCCCCCGGTGACGCTGCTTTCTGCTCCCCCAGGAACCTCACGGCCTCCCTCTCCGGCATGAAGGACCTGATGCTCCGGGACCTGGACAAGCTGTTCCTGGCGTCCGACTGCCGCCACTTCAACCGCACCGAGTCGCTCCGGTGGGTTCCCCACGCCCCCCCCGGCGGGGACAGCGCCTAACATATCCCACAATCCCCTGGGGGCTGCCAACGTATGCCAATGGGCATCGCCCCTGAACCCCACTTTAACCCTCCCCCTCCCGCTCTGCCCCCCAGGCTGGCGGACGAGCTCAGCGGCTGGGTGCGTCGGCACCAGATCAACCGCAGGAAGCCCCTGCTGTCCCGCAAGCCACAGGCCAATCAGGTGAGGCTGGAAGGGCGGGGCAAGCCAGGGTGGCTCCACCCACTAGGGGAGGGGCCAAGTCCATCCATGTCTGGACTGCAGGGAGGGGAGGCTGGGAGCTGCCCGGTCCACAGGGCGTTACCCAGAATCCTCTGGGGGTGCCAAATGGCAGCCTTGGCTGGGCTCTTGCAGGGATCCCCCGGTGCCCCCCACTAACCTTCTCCCCCATCTCGGTCACAGGGGTCGCCCCAGAGGAAGGCGCCCAGCCCGTCGCGATACGTCCCAGCCACCCCCCCCGAACGCCCAGAGAGGTAAGGGGTCCCAGATCCCCCCGGAGCCAGCCAGGCCCTGCCCTGTGCCCAGATCGGGGCCGGCGCCCCCCGGAGGGGACAGGCCCCTGTTCCCTGACGCCCGTCTCCGGTTTCAGGGACTCGCTGAGCCAGCTGCAGCTCTATCAGCGCCCCGACCGCACGGAGCACGACTTCATGGACGCCATCGACCGGCGGGAGGACACGTTCTACGTGGTGTCCTTCCGTAGGGTGAGCTGGGGGGCTGTGCCGCAGGGGGGCTCTCCCTGGGCAGTCAGGGCTGCCCCATTGCCCCAGGGTGGTACTGGGGGGCTGGGCTGCAGGGAGCGGGGCGGGGACAGAAGGGGGCTCTGCCCAGGCAGGCAGGGCTGCCCCATTGCCCCAAGGCGGGTACTGGGGGGCTGGGCTGCAGGGAGCAGGGCGGGGGCCGCAGGGGGCTCTCCCCAGGCGGGCAGGGCTGCCCCATTGCCCCAGGGCGGTGCTGGGGGGCTGGGCTGCAGTGAGCGGGGCGGGGGCAGCGGGGGGCGGGGCGGGGACAGCAGGGGGCGCTCTCTGCTCGTCTGTCTCTCATTCTGTCTGTCTGTCTCCTGGCCCCAGGATCACCTCCTGCTTCCGGCAATCAGCCACAACAAAACCACCCGGCCCAAGATGTCGCTGGTGATGCCAGCCATGGCGCTGAATGGTACAGTCTGGGCTCCCTGTGCTTCGTAACCGCGATAACTGGCCCCCCATACCCCACCCCAGAACCAGCTGCATCCCAGCGCCGGGTGAGGGGTTCCCATATCACCAGCCCTGCCCCAGAGCCAGCTGCATCCCAGCACCGGGTGAGGGGTCCCTGTGTCGCCAGGCCCGCCCCAGAGCCAGCCACGGGGTTTCCGTGTGGCCAGCCCCGCCCCGGAGCCGGCCGCGGGGTCCCCGTGTGGCCACCCCCGCCCCGGAGCCAGCCCCCCCCCCAGAACCGGCTGACACCCGTCTCTCCCCAGAGAGCCTGTACAACGCATCGCGGGGCTTCGAGGTGATGATGCAGATCGACTGCGAGGTGATGGACACCCGCGTGATCCACATCAAGAGCTCCACGGTGCCGCCCTCCCTGCGCCGCCCCCCGGTGCCCGACAACCGCACCCAGGCGCCCTCCGTGCAGGCCCGCCCGGCCCGGGGCCCCCTGCGCCCCCCCCGCTCCCTGCCCTCTGCCCGGCGCCCCCGCACCTTCTACCTCGGGGAGCAGGGCGAGGGCTAGCCACGCCCCTCTGCAGGAGCCACGCCCACCCGTGGCTAGCCACGCCCCTTGGCGAGGGCCACGCCCACCTGGGCTAGTCATGCCCCTCAGCTAGGGCCACGCCCACCTAGGGTTAGCCACGCCCCTTGGCGAGAGCCATGCCCACCTGGGGCTCGCCTTGCCCCCTGAGATGCCATCTTGGCAATGGCCACACCCACATGTGACTAGCCCCGCCCCTATTGGTAACAGACCCGCCTGTGTTGAGGTCCATCCTGCCCTTTGTGGATAGCTCCTCCCACCTGAGCAGCACTAACCCCGCCCCCTTTCAGAGAACCCCTCCTCCCCCATGAGCCTAGCCCCGCCCCCTCAGGCACTGCCCCTTCCCCTATGGGTGAGGGCTAGCCCTGCCCCCTTAGTGACCGCCCCTCCCACGTGAGGTAGCACTTAGCCCCCCCCCCCGATGGGCTGGGGGACAGCGCTTGGACCCCCCCTTCCTTGGGGCGACCCCCCCATATGAGTACCTGCCCCCATTCCCGGGGGGGGGTGATCCTGCCCCCCCACCCCCGTAGTGCACTATTTTCCCCTGTGGATATTTATAGACTTGGGGGGCTGTGATGAGGGACCGGGGGGGCCTCCCCTGCCTGTGGGGTGCCCCCCACTTCTGTGGATCCCCCAGCGGGATCCTGCCCCGGGGGCTTTTTTACATCTATAAATAAAAGCGAGAGGTGATTGTGAACCGCCTGGCTCCTGTCGCACGGGGGGTGACCCCCAAACCCAGCGGGATCCCCAGTCTGGGCAGGTGGGGGGTGACCCCCAAACCCAGCAGGGCCCCCAGTCTGGGCAGGTGTGGGGAGGGTGACCCCCAAACCCAGCAGGGCCCCCAGTCTGGGCAGGTGGGGGGAGGGTGACCCCCAAACCCAGCGGGACCCCCAGTCTGGGCAGGTGGGGGAGGGTGACCCCCAAACCCAGCGCTGGCCTGGGGCATGGGGGCAGCCCGAGCGCCCCTCTCAGCGGCTGAGCCAGGGTGGCCCCCCATGTGGGCTGGGCTGTGTCCCTGCGGGGGCAGGGGGCCCCTGGGCTGGGGGGAGGAAGGAGGCGGGTCCTGCCCCGCCCCGTCCCACATTGTGGGCTGAGGAAGCTCTGGACAATGGCCGGGTGGGGGCTGGGCTCGGGGCCGGGGGGCTCCGGGCTCCACGCTCAGCCATGGGGCGCTGCTGCTGCTGCTGCTGCCGCTGGCCCAAGGTACGGGGTGGGGGTGGGGGGACTGGGGGGGAGCAGGTTGGCGGGGGGAGTCCCCCCGGGAGCCCCCTGGCTTGGCTGGGCACCTCCTGCCTGGGGGTGGGCACGGCTGGCACCGTGTGTGTGTGTGTGTGTGTGTGTGTGTGTGTGTGTGTACACCCGGCTGGCACTGTGTGTGTGTGTGTGTGTGTACCCAGTTGGCACTGTGTGTGTGTGTGTGTGTGTGTGTGTGTGTGTGCCCGGCTAGCACCGTGTGTGTGTCAGTGTGTGTGTGTACCCGGCTGGCTCTGTGTGTGTCTGTGTGTGTACCCGGCTGGCACCGCATGTGTGTGTGCATCAGTGTGTGTACCCGGCTGGCACTGTGTGTGTGTCAGTGTGTGTGTGTACCCGGCTAGCACTGTGTGTGTGTGTGTGTGTGTGTGTGTGTGTGTGTGTGTGTGTGTGTGTGTGTGTGTGTGTGTGTCCAGCTGGCTCTGTGTGTTGTACTCAAAGTACTATACAGGATCTTTTCAGGGGATTAAGGCAAAACGCCACATTTATTAGTAATACAGGTATCAATCAATACTCTAGCATATGCATATGACATATATATCACACTCATGCACTCACACACACACACACACACACAAACACAAACACACTCCGTCTTGCTGTTGTTACCAACTGGTTGCTCCCCTTAACTGCACTGGCCAGGTGAGTTAGATGGGGGAGGGGTGGAGCCGGGCTTCTGCCGATCCGGATCGATGCTCCCATGGTGACAAGACGAGACCCGGGGTCCTTCTGCCAGACACCTCACTTTTATAGCAGCTCCCCTCTCATGCAAACCCACTCCAGATTCAAACTCTGGGTCTGTGTCCGTTGGTCTTTGTGCTGCTTTTCTCTGGGTGTTGTCCCCAGGCTGCTCAAAGAGGGTGTTACCTAAAGAAGGTGCCGGCTTCTAATCCCCAAGGCCTGTCAATATGTCTGCTCTTCTTTGCCATTTGATTGTTCTTGGATCTGGCTCCCATCCGCTCCCCAACTGTTGCAGTGTCTGGAGGTGGGTGTCTTCCAAGCCTCACTCATTCACACCTCGTTCAGTCAACAGGGCAACTGATTACAGAGTGGGGGGAAGATCTGATCCTACTCCTAGCAAACAGACACATGTTTCTTCTACTTTAACTATACTGTCCTTAGGGGCTAGAACATCTACTACAAAGTTTTCTATATAGGGATCTAATACAAAGTTCCCATATCAAATAGGGATCTAATACAAAATGGGGATCTAATACAAAGTTGTATGAAAATAGAGAGGCACAATGCCAAGTCATATAAATACAAAATAACACAATGCAAGATGCAATGTCATAAAGATAAAGATACTTAATACAAAATAACACAATGCAACATCATAAGGATTCATAGAAATAGTTAATACAGAGAGAGAGAGGGGTGTGTGTGTGTGTGTGTGTGTGTGTGTGTGTGTGTACGCACGCCTGGCGGGCACCGCATGTGTGTGTACCCGGGTGGCTGTCTGGGTGTCAGTGCGTGTGTGTGTACCCGGCTGGCACCGGGTGGGTGGGTGGGTTCCTGCCAGGGACTGCATGGGGCCGGGAGTGGACACGACCTGTGAGTCCGTGACAGCGTGTGTGCACCCGACTGGCACTGCGTGTGTGCACCCGGCTGGCGCTGCGTGTGCGCATCCAGCTGGCACCGCATGTGCGTGTACCCGGCTGGCAGCGTGTGTGTGTCAGTGTGTGTGTGTGTGTCAGTGTGTGTGTGTGTGTGTGTGTGCGTACCTCGCGGGCACCACATGTGTGTGCACCCGGCTGGCACCGCATGTGCGTGTACCTGGCTGGCAGCGTGTGTGTGTGTTGTGTGTACGTGGCTGGCACTGCTTGTGTGTGTAGTGGGGGTGGTCGGTTCTCCCCCCCCGACTGATTCCCACGCTCAGCACCTCCCCCCCGAACCGCTCCCCGAGGTCCGGATGCCGCCGGGACAGTGTCAGGGTCGGGAACAACAGGAAACAACAGGAACTGGGGGGGCCGGGGCAGGGAGGGTGGGACACGGTGGGGGGCGAGGCGAGACGCTGGGGCGGGGGATTTAGGCCCAGGCTGATGCCGGGTTGGATTAATAAAGATTTAAGGGGGGGGGGAATTATTGGTGCCCGTTCGTTAGCGGAGGGTGGGATAGGTGCCCAGTAGCGACATGGCGGGAGGTACCCACTTGCCCGCCTGCAATTATTGCCAATTACTGAATGCAAATGAAAGAACTGACGGGGGGGCGGGTGAGAGGCAGTTAATTGCAATGAAGAAACCAAGGCGGGTGAGGGAGGGGAGAACTAACGCCATGTAATGGGTGCCGGGGGCAGCAAGAGGATTAAAGGCAATTGGGGGGGGGGGTAATTAGCTCTGTTTAATTAAAGGGGGGATGGAGTTCCCAGTGTGTCAGGACTCCTGGGTTCTCTCCTGGCTCTGGGAGGGGAGTGGGAGCTGGTGGGTTACAGCCAGGGGGAGGGGCTGGGAGCCAGGACTCCTGGGTTCAATCCCCAGCTCTGCCACTGTCCTGCTGGGTGACATAGGCCAAGTCCCTTTCCCTGCCCCGTGCCTCAGTTTCCCCATCTGGGCAATGGGGATTAAGAATCTGACCTCCTTTGTAAAGCGCTGGGGATCTTCGGCCGTACAGCTCCGAGCGCTTTATAACGCAGCTGAGGCTTATTCTACCCAGTGTCCAGGTGGGGAAACCGAGGCACAGAAGAGTGACTTGGCCAGTGGCTGAGACCGGGGGGCCCAGCTATTCTTGTGTTGTTCACGTGCGGGTGAAATGCTGGGTCACGGTGCCTGCCCCCTCGAGGGACAGAAACCCGGGACGTCTGAGCTGATCCTGGAGCCGGGCCGCTGGCCACACGCTGAGCACCCGGGCGCCTCTCCCTGGGCGGGCGGCCTGAGGCCGCAGTGGGCACCGGCAGGGGGTGTGAGGTCTCCGGGGCGCTTCTCCCCAGCATGGGGCGGGTTCTGAGGAGGTCCCCGGGGGGCGACGGACGCGACACTCTGGCCTTGGCCTCCCCTGGCCGCCCGGTTTTGCTCTCCTGGGACAGTGCCGAGTGGGGGCCCTTGTCCCAGGATAAAGGGGCCTTTCGCCATGGGGGGGGCCCAGCGGTGGCCTCTTTTGCCAGGTAAAATCGTCTCGTGTCCGCGTGCTCATGGGGCGTCACTTCACTTTGGTTTACAGCACTGCGAGCAGCCATGTAAACGGACTGAGAGCTGTTAGGTGCCGTGCCGGTGAATGGTACCCCAGAAACAGAACCCCTGGGGTACGCTAGAGGGCAGTATTGTCTAGCCTGCCTTTAACAGGGACTAGACTAGACTTAATTCATGAAATCCTTATACTGAATGTCATATACTAATATGAGAACTATTGTTTTAATATTTTATTATAAATATATATAAATCTGAAGAATATATATATATATACTGCTATATTGAAATATTTAATATATTTAATTACATATAACATTAAATAAAATCATATACAATATATTGTGATATAGATCATCTTAACATTTTAAATATGAATTATATATTTTATATTTCACACAGTATACTAAATAGAAGATCTATTGCTTTAATTGTACAGATTTATGTATTATTGAAGATGTTATTTTAAAATATTGAATACACTATTATGCTTAATAAAATGAAAATAAGAAAGAAAAACTTGTAGCACCTTAGAGACTAACAAATGTATTTCAGCATAAGCTTTCGTGGGTTAGTACCCACTTCATCGGATGCATGGAATGAAACATACATACATGGAATGGTCACATAAACACCACCCTATACCGGAAACCTACTGACCGCTATACTTACCTACATGCTTCCAGCTTCCATCCTGGACACACCACACGATCCATTGTTTACAGCCAAGCTCTAAGATACAACCGCATTTGCTCCAATCCCTCAGACAGAGACAAACACCTACAAGATCTCTATCAAGCATTCTTACAACTACAATACCCACCTGCTGAAGTGAAAAAACAGATTGACAGAGCCAGAAGAGTACCCAGGAGTCACCTACTACAAGACAGGCCCAAAAAAGAAAATAACAGAACACCACTAGCCATCACCTTTAGCCCCCAACTAAAACCTCTCCAGCGCATCATCAAAGATCTACAACCTATCCTAAAAGATGATCCCTCACTCTCACAGATCTTGGAGGACAGACCAATCCTCGCTTACAGACAGCCCCCCAACCTGAAGCAAATACTCACCAGCAACCACACACCATACAACAAAAACACCAACCCAGGAACCTATCCTTGCAACAAAGTCCGATGCCAACTCTGTCCACATATCGATTCAAGTGATACCATCACAGGGCCTAATCACATCCGCCACACCATCAGGGGCTCATTCACCTGCACATCTACCAATGTGATATATGCCATCATGTGCCTGCAATGCCCCTCTGCCATGTACATTGGCCAAACCGGACAGTCTCTACGCAAAAGAATAAATGGACATAAATCTGACATCAGGAATCATAACATTCAAAAACCAGTAGGAGAACACTTCAACCTCCCTAATCACTCACTGACAGACTTGAGGGTAGCAGTGTTGCGACAGATTAACTCGAAAAGCAGACTTCAAAGAGAAACTGTTGAACTCGAATTGATATGCAAACTAGATTGCATTACCTCAGGATTAAATAAGGACCTCGAATGGCTCGGCCATTACGTTAATTGAATCTATTTCCCTTAAGTTAACGATCCTCATTCACACCTGTGTGACCATCTTGTTTATCACTTCAAAGGTTTTTCTTCCCCTGCTGTTATGGTTCCTCTCTATTAATTAGCCTCTTAAGGTTGGTCTATGCACCTCCACCTTATCATGTTTCTCTGACTGTATAAATATCTGTCTACTGTATGTTTCATTCCATGCATCCGATGAAGTGGGTACTAACCCACGAAAGCTTATGCTGTAATAAATTTGTTAGTCTCTAAGGTGCTACAGGTTTTTCTTTCTTATTTTCATTTTGCTGACACAGACTAACACGGCTACTACACTGAAACCTATTATTATGCTTAATATGTGTTCTAATAAATATTAAATAGAATAACTATTATATAAGTATAATATAGTAACATGGTAAATATAATAATATAATAAAGTTAATTATATATTTTGCATGTCATATGATATAGTAATATCTATATTAATATTATACAATATTAATGTTAATATGAATGCGTCAATAACATAGTGATATCAATATTACGATTAATACCATACTATATTGAATAATGTTAATATTAATATCATCAATATGATATCATATGATATAGTAATATCAAGATAGTATATCTGTTATGTTGAAGATGATATGAGATATTAAAATATTGAATATACTGTTTGCTGTATATAATATTGTAATATATTCTGTATATAAAATAATATTTCAAACATGGTTCATATTAAAGTATTACCTATATCTGATACTGGATGTACATACGAATCAGGCTATAATATGGAAACGGTAAGTAGACTAGACTGATAAACGGGAATGTTCTGTTCATGGTCCGTACTCTACGTACTGACACCCGACTGAGCTCTATGCGCCCGGCCCCGTGGGGTGCAGTGTATGAAATACGACCCCAGCCGGACGCGACCCTGCGATGTGGTGGATTTTCGGTTGCATTGTGACGCCCCCCTGCTGTACTGGGCTACGTCACCCAATTTTCCATCGTTTCATCCCATTTACAATGGAAAATGCTCGACCCTCCCCCGGGCAGCTGCCCCCCTGCCTGGCAGGACTCCTGGGTTCTCTGTGGGGCCAGCTGGTTCCTTCCCCACTGGGCCCCAGTCCCTGGGATTGTGCTGGAGGGGAGATTCCCCCATCTGGGGGGTGCAGCGCGGAGCTAAAGGGGGATGGGCTCCTTTATCCCGGCATGAGGGTGTCTGTACTGGGGGACTATCCCAGGATAAGGACCCCTGGGCGAGGTACAGCCGGGGCTCTGGGGTAGGGGTGGTGGGGTCTCCGTGTCTCTGGGTGTTCTGACCCCCCCGTCCATCTCTCTGCTCACCCAGGTCTAGGGTGACCAGATGTCCTGATTTTATAGGGACAGTCCCGATTTTTGGGTCTTTTTCTTATATAGGCGCCTATTACCCCCCACCCCCTGTCCCGATTTTTCACACTTGCTGTCTGGTCACCCTACCCAGGTCTGACCTGCGCCCAGGATCCCTGCGCGAACGGGGGCACCTGCCTGGCACACCCCAATGGGAGCGGCTCCTGCCTGTGAGTTAAGGGGACCCCAAGGGGAGGGAGTTGATTGGTGGCTTATGGGGGGGCCTAGCACCCTCCCCCCTCACCGGACTCCTGGGTTCTGTCTCCCCAGGTGCCCCACCAGCTTTGTGGGGGAGTCATGCCAGTTCCAGGACCCGTGCCGCTCCGGGCCCTGCCGGAATGGGGGCACCTGCTTCCCCCGGCTCTTCCACCCCTCGGTGTCCCCCACCTACACCTGCTCCTGCCCCCCAGGGTTCACCGGGGATGAGTGCCAGGGGGCCATGGGCGACCCCTGCTTCCCCTCGCCCTGCCAGAAACGCGGCACCTGCCAGCGCCTGCCCAGCGCCCAGTACCGGTGCCTGTGCATGGAAGGATGGACAGGTAGGTGCCCGGATGCCTGGGTTCTCTCCTGACTCTGGGAGGGGAATGGGTGTTTGGTGGGTTAAAGCAGGGGGGGCTGGGAGCCAGGACTCCTGGGTTCTCTCCGCAGCTCAGGGAGGGGAGGGGGGTCTGGTGGGTTGAAGCAGGGGGGGCTGGGAGTCAGGACTCCTGGGTTCTCTCCCCGGCTCTGGGAGGGGCATGGGGGTCGGGTGGGTTAGAGCGGGGGGGTGGGAGCCCGGACACCTGGGTCCTCTCCGCGGCTCAGGGAGGGGAGGGGGCTCTGGGAGTCAGGACTCCTGAGTTCTCTCCCTGGCTCTGGGAGGGACATGGGGGTCGGGTGGGTTAGAGCGGGGAGGTGGGAGCCCGGACTCCTGGGTTCTCTCCCCGGCTCTGGGAGGAGCATGGGAGGCTGGTGGGTTAGAGGGTGGGGGGGGAGCCCGGATGCCTGGGTTCTCTCCGCGGCTCAGGGAGGGGAGGGGGGTCTGGGAGTCAGGACTCCTGGGTTCTCTCCCTGGCTCTGGGAGAGACATGGGGGTCGGGTGGGTTAAAGCGGGGAGGTGGGAGCCCAGACTCCTGGGTTCTCCCCCTGGCTCTGGGAGGGACATGGGGGGCTGGTGGGTTAGAGCGGGGGTGGGGGTGGGGGCCCGGACGCCTGGGTTCTCTCCCTGGCTCTGGGAGGGACATGGGGGGCTGGTGGGTTAGAGCGGGGGGTTGGGGGCCCGGACGCCTGGGTTCTCTCCCTGGCTCTGGGAGGGACATGGGGGGCTGGTGGGTTAGAGCGGGGGGTGGGGGCCCGGACGCCTGGGTTCTCTCCCGGCTCTGACGCGGGGTCCCTCCAGGGAAGAACTCCCAGCTGATGGATTTCTGCCCCACGAACCCCTGCCCCCCCGGGGGCAGCTGCCTGCTCACCTACCCGCACATCGTGTGCCGGTGCCGGCCCGGCTTCGACGGCCCCGTGCCGGCACCGCGCCGGGCCCTGCTCCGCCGCCCACTGTCTGCATCGCGGGACCTGCCGGCCCCTGGCCGGCGACTACCACGGCTGCCTGTGCCCGCCAGGTGGGGGCGGGGCCATGGGCGGGGCCTGGGCTGGGGGCGGGGCCAGGGCTCGGCCAGGGGCTGGGGGATGGGCTGGGGGCGGAGTCATGGGTGGGGGGGCAGAGCTGGGCCGGTGGTGGGGTGGGGGGCTGGGCCGGGGCTGGGCCAGGGCCGCCTTGCGGCACGTGGGGCCCATATTCAATATGGCCGCAGAGGTGACGTAGCGTCCGCCAGTGTCCAATGTGGCCGCCAGGCCCAGGCCCTGTCCCATAGACGGGCCCGTCCCAGTGTGGCCGCCCCGTCGATTCCTCGTCCCCCGGGCAGGACCAATCCAAGATGGCCGCCCCGTCGCGGCGGATCCAATCCAAGATGGCCGCCCCGTCGATTCGGACCAATCCAAGATGGCCGCCGTGTCCTTGGGTCCTCCCCCAGCTGTTCCGTCCAGCGGGGCCGCTATGGGCCGGGGGCTAACTTGAACCAGACCTGTCCCTGGGGGCGACTGGGAATGGGGGGTTCGGGGGGGGTCAGCAGGCTCCCCCCGAGGCCAGTCTCCAAGATGGCCGACCTCCCCAGCCGCTCGCCCTGGGTAACCGCGGCTCCTAACATGGCCGCCCGCCATGGAGGGGAGCGACAAGGCTGAATTATCCCCCCCCCCGGGGCGTCTCTCTCTGTCCCCCCCCAGGGTATACAGGGCAGCTGTGTGAGGTGAACCCCGACGACTGTGTGGGGCACCACTGCTGGAACGGGGGGGCCTGCCAGGACGGGGTGGGGACGTACTCCTGCCTCTGCCCCCCGGCTGGACGGGTGAGTAGGTGCCCCCCAGCCCGTACTGGGCACAGGACCCAGGAGTCCTGGCTCCCAGCCCCCTGCCCCGCTCTAACCATCAGACCCCACTCCCCTCCCTGAGCCGGGGAGAGAACCCAGGGGTCCTGGCTCCCGGCCCCCCCTGCTCTAACCATCAGACCCCACTCCCCTCCCTGAGCCGGGGAGAGAACCCAGGAGTCCTGGCTCCCAGTCCCCCCTGCTCTAACCATCAGACCCCACTCCCCTCCCTGAGCCGGGGAGAGAACCCAGGAGTCCTGGCCCCTGGCCCTGCTGCTCTAACCCACCAGCCCCCACTCCCCTCCCTGAGCCAGGGAGAGAACCCAGGAGTCCTGACACCCTGCCCCGCAGGCTGGGACTGCTCGGGGGACGAGGACGAGTGCCTGGCGCGGGGGCCCCCCCCTGCCACCACGGCGGCACCTGCCACAACCTGCCGGGGGGGTTCCGTTGCGTCTGCGGCAACGGCTGGTCGGGCGCCAGCTGCAGCCACAACGTGGACGACGGCATCTCGGCCACCGGCTACCCCGGGGCCACCTGCCAGGACTGCGTGGGCACCTTCCTCTGCCACTGCCCCCCGGGGCACACAGGTGGGGCCGGCCGCGGGGCCTGGCCCCTCTAGGGGGCGCCTGCTTCTCTCCGGCTCCAGGGCGGGGACTGGCTGGCTCAGGGGGGCCGTGGGGGGCGCTGACTCCGATCTGGGTGCGTCTGCCTCTGGGTGGGGGCATCTCTCACCCCGTCCGACACCTCCAGGGCTCCTTTGCCACCTGAGCGACGCCTGCCTGAGCAGCCCCTGCCACGCGGCGGCCTCGTGCGACACCAATCCCCTGATGGGCTCGGCCGGCTGCGTGGGCCAGCCGGGCTACACCGGGCCCACCTGCCACCAGGACCTGGACAAGTGCCGGCTGCGTGAGTGGGGGGCCGGGATCCGGGCAGGGGCGTCATGTGAGCGGCACCTCGGTGCATGGCCCGTGAATTCAGTGTCTCTCCTGTTCCCGTGTCTGTGCGTGTGGTTTGCACGTTTATGCACGATCCTGTGTGTCTGCATGGACGTGCATGTTTGTGTTGGATTTGTGTCTCTTCATGTGCATCACGTGCGTATGTGTGTGTGAATTACATGTGTGTCTGTGTGTTGTCTACACGTGTACATCGCATGTCTGCACATGGCCCCCCAGGTGTGTTCATCACGTGTTGGTGCATGGCTCCCCGAGTCCAGGCGTGTTCATCGTGTGTCAGTTTGTGCCCTCCCCGAGTCCAGGCGTGTTCATTGCATGTCGGTGTGTGGCCCCCCCGAGTCCAGGCATGTTCCTCGCATGTCAGTTTGTGCCCCCCCCCGAGTCCAGGCGTGTTCATCGCGTGTCAGTTTGTGCCCCCCCCCGAGTCCAGGCGTGTTCATCGCGTGTCAGTTTGTGCCCCCCCCGAGTCCAGGCGTGTTCATCGCGTGTCAGTTTGTGCCCCCCCCGAGTCCAGGCATGTTCATTGCGTGTCGTCGCCGTGTCGGCCCCACGCCAGCCCCCTGACCCGCCCCTCCCCTCCCCGAGGTGCGGAGCCGTGCGAGCACGGGGGGCGCTGTGAGAACGCCGTGGGCGCCTTCCGGTGCCGCTGCCCGGCCGGGTACACGGGCACCCGCTGCGAAGCCGACCTGAACGAGTGTGTGAGCCAGCCCTGCCAGCGGGGGGCGCCCTGCCTGGACCTGCTGGGCCACTTCCGCTGCCTCTGC
The DNA here is from genome assembly GCA_033296515.1 of Macrochelys suwanniensis. Classification (NCBI taxonomy): domain Eukaryota; kingdom Metazoa; phylum Chordata; order Testudines; family Chelydridae; genus Macrochelys; species Macrochelys suwanniensis. The sequence goes on along the minus strand of CM065788.1, from coordinate 855,300 downwards.
CCCCCCGGCCTCCAGGGGCCCACCTGCGAGCGCGAGGCCGACCCCTGCACCAGCCACCCCTGTGGGAACGGGGGGCGCTGCCAGGCCGGGGCGGGGGCCTTCCGCTGCCTCTGCCCCCCCGGTGAGACGCATGGACCGGGATCGGCGGGGCAGGGGGCTGGGAATGGATGGGGATTTGGGGGCTGGGGGCTGTCTCAAGGGGGCTGGGTATGGACTGGGAATTGGGGGGCTGGGGCTGTCTCAGGGGGGCTGGGAATGGATGGGGATTTGGGGGCTGGGGGCTGTCTCAAGGGGGCTGGGAATGGATGGGGATTTGGGGGCTGTCTCGGGGAGGCTGGGCATGAACCGGGAATTGGAGGGCTGGGTATTGACCAGGATTTGGGGGGCTGGGGGCTGTCTCAAGGGGGCTGGGCATGGACCGAGAATTGGGGGGCTGGGTATTGACCAGGATTTGGGGGCCTGGGGGCTGTCTCAGGGGAGCTGGGAATAGATTGGGATTGGGGGGCCTGGGGGCTGTCTCAAGGGGGCTGGGCATGGACTGGGAATTGGGGCGCTGGGGCTGTCTCAGGGGGGCTGGGAATGGATGGGGATTTGGGGGCCTGGGGGCTGTCTCAAGGGGGCTGGGCATGGACCGAGAATTGGGGGGCTGGGGCTGTCTCAGGGGGGCTGGGAATGGATGGGGATCTGGGGGGCTGGGCATGGACCGGGAATTGGGGATCTGTCTCTGTTGGGGGACATTAGAAGTGGGGCAGGGGGTGGGAGTGTAGATTTGGGGGACGGGACCCACACTGGGCAGATTTGGGGGAGTCCCCTGAGGGACATGGGTGAGGGGCTGGGGGGCTGTAGGGGCAGGGTTGGATCCCCCCTAACCCCCCCGTCGCCCCAGGGTTCGAGGGGCCGCGCTGCCTGGAGGAGGTGGGGGCCTGTGCCAGTGACCCCTGCCGGGGGGGCACCTGCCTGGAGGTCGCGGGCGGCTTCTCCTGCCTCTGCCCCCCGGGATTCACGGGCCCCGAGTGCGCCCCCTGGAGCGACGCCCAGGCCACCTGCCAGAGCCACCCGCAGGGGTAAGGGGGGGCTGGGGGGCCGGAGCCTCACACTGACCCTGCCCCCCGCAGGTCTCTGTGCGTCTGCGCCCCCGGCTGGACGGGCCAGGACTGCTCGGCCGAGATCGAGCCCTGCGAGTCGGGGCCCTGCCCCCAGGGGGCGACCTGCCAGCCCCTGCCCCACGGCTACGCCTGCCCCTGCCCCCAGGGGTTCACAGGTAAGAGCGCCCCTCACTCCCGACCCGCAGCCCCCCTCGGCCGGTGCCCCTCACTCCCGACCCGCAGCCCCCCTCGGCCGGTGGCCCTCACTCCCGACCCGCAGCCCCCGGGCTCTGCCGGTGCCCCTCACTCCCGACCCGCAGCCCCTGGGCTCTGCCGTTGCCCCTCACTCCCGACCCGCAGCCCCCCAGCCCGGCCGGCGCCCCTCACTCCCGACCCGCAGCCCCTGCCAGCCCTGCGCTCCCCACACTGTGTCTGCCCCCAGGTGTGACGTGCGCGGAGGAGCTGGACGGGTGCCGGGGGGGGCCGTGTCAGAAGGGGGGCACCTGCCAGAACAGCCTCGCCGGGCCCCTCTGCCTCTGCCCCCCGGGGTTCAGCGGGGAGCACTGCCAGGTGAGGGGTATGGGGGGGGCACAGACCGGGGGGAGGAAGCAGGAGAGGGAGGTACAGTGTCTCCCCACTGGGGGGGGCTGGGGGTTGTGACGAACTAGGACTGTTGTTAAGGTTTCCCTGAGTACTGTGTGGGTGCCTCGGTTTCCCCTATGCAGTGCTTGAGTATCTAGGTGGTGGGACAATGTGCATGATTGTTACAAAGCCCTAGAAGGCAGGGGTGGGCAGAGGCCTGGACACAGAGAATGGCCGACACTCTGTCTCCTGGCAACAGATGGCCCGGCCCCTCCCCTGCAAAGGTGAGAGATGAAGGTGTTGGAGCAAAGGGATCAGGTGACCTCCTGGCCCGGGAAGGAGACAAAGGGGGAGGAGGGGCTGGAGAGTTGCAGTTTGGAACTGGCTGGAGAGGAGGGGAGAGAGGCAGACAGGGTCTGGCCTCCCTGCCCCGTTTGGAGCTGTGGGGTGAAATGCAGGGAGCCCCGAGCTGGGGTCTAAGCTCCCTGCCCCCCGGAAGGGCCCGGCTGAGGGGTCCTGGATGTACTGACAAGCTCTGGTTGGACTGTGTTCCTGGCATCTCTAATAAACCTTCTGTTCTACTGGCTGGCTGAGACTCCCAGTGAATCCGGGGAAGAGGGGTGCAGGGCCCGACTCCCCCACACTCCGTGACAGGGGTTCTCCCTGACGGTCTGTCTCTCCCTCAGACGCCGCTGCCCCCCCGCTGCCCCCCATGCCAGAACGGGGGGCGCTGCCAGCTGGGTGGCCCCTCCCCACCCCGCTGTCGCTGCCCCCCAGCCTGGGGGGCCCCCCTATGCCAGGAGCCACAGAGCCCCTGCCAGGCAGCTGCCCAGAGACGAGGTGCCTACGGGGGGGAGGAACGGGGGGGCAGGAGGTCTGGGGGTTCAAGGAGAAGGAATGGGGGTAGCGAAGGAGGGGGAATAGGGGATGCCAGGGGAGGGGGATAGCAGGAGCAGGGGGGGCAGTGGGGGGTTCTGGGGGGATGTGGGGGGAGGAACGGGGGGCAGGAGGTCTGGGGGTTCAAGGAGAAGGAATGGGGGTAGCGGGGGAGGGAGTAGGAGATGCTGGGGGAGGGGGATAGCAGGAGCATGGGGGGGTAGTGGGGGGTCCCAGGGGGACATGGGGGAAGGAATGGGGGGCAGGAGGTCTGGGGGTTCAAGGAGAAGGAATGGGGATAGCAGGGGAGGGAGTAGGGGATGCTGGGGGAGGGGGATAGCAGGAGCATGGGGGGGCAGTGGGGGGACGTGGGGGGCAGCTCCAGCCGGGGGCTCATTGCCCTGCTCTGCCCCCAGGGGTGCGGCTGGAGGACCTGTGTGGGAACGGGGGGCACTGCGTGGCCGGGGGGGGGGACCCCGCGCTGCGCCTGCCCCCCGGGCTGGGGGGGCCCGTCCTGCCGCAAGGCCGATCGCTGCCAACCGGACCCCTGTGAACACGGGGCCACCTGCCTGGCCCGGCCCGGGGGCTACATCTGCCAGGTGAGCTCCCTGGACGCCGGGGTCCCCCAGCCCGGCTCTGGGGGGGGTCCCTGCCTGGCTGACCCCCGGCTCTCCCCACTGCAGTGTCTGCCCGGGCAGCGTGGGGTGAACTGCTCCGAGCCGGGGCCCGGGGCCCCCTGCCAGCCCCAGACCTGCCGGAATGGGGGCACCTGCAGCCCACGCCCCGCCGGCCCCCACTGCGCCTGCCCCCCCAGCACTCACGGTAAGGGGGGGGGCAGGGCAGGATGAGGGGGGTCATCGGGGGCAGGGGGTCGAGAGGGGTTGTTGGGGGGGGGGCTCTGGGGAGGTTCTGTTCTCACCCTCCCGTGCCCTCCCCGTCAGGGTCATGGTGTGAGTCAGTGATTGACAGCTGCCAATCAAACCCATGTGCCAATGGGGGGACCTGCACAGTGATGGGCAGCGCCCCCTCCGACTTCACCTGTCGCTGCCCTCCGGCGAGCTCCCCCGGACGCCTGGGTCCTTTCCCCACTCCCCCATCCCCTGCTGGACACCTGGGTCCCTTTCCCCGCTCCCCCTCCCCGGCCGGACGCCTGGGTCCCTTTCCCCGCTCCCCCTCCCCGGCCGGACGCCTGGGTCCCTTTCCCCGCTCCCCCTCCCCGGCCGGACGCCTGGGTCCCTTTCCCCGCTCCCCCTCCCTGGCCGGACGCCTGGGTCCCTTTCCTCATTATGCATCTGGCCCCCCCTCCTTTCCGCACCCCCCAGGGTTACAGCGGTGCCACCTGCGACCTCCAGCTGCCCCCCTGCGGATCCCACTCCTGCCACCACGAAGGGGTGTGTGTCCAGCACCCGGCTGGTCCCCGCTGCCTCTGCCCAGGGGGCTACGGGGGCCCTCCTGCCTCCAGCCCCGCCCCCCGGCTCCCTGTCCCCCCGGCGGCCCGGCCTGCCCCCAGCCTGGGGCGGGGGGGCCCTGCAGGGAGCTGGCGGGGGACGGCGTCTGCCACCCGGCCTGCAGCTCCCCCTCCAGCGCCTGGGACGGGGGCGGCTGCTCGCTGGGGGTGCTGGACCCCTGGGCGGGGTGCCCAGCGCCGGAGCTCTGCCAGCCGGGCTTCCGCGACGGGCGCTGCCTCCCCTAGTGCGACAGCGAGGCCTGTCTCTCCGACGGCTACGACTGCCGGCCCCCGGGCCCTGCAGGTGAGGGGGGGTCTCATCGGGGGGCTGGGGAGTGGGTGGATCTGGGGGGGCTGCGGGGTGAGGGAACATTGGGGGATCTGTGTAGGGGATCCGGGGGGCTATGAGAGGGTTTGGGGGTTCAGGGGGTGTCTCCAGGTTTGATCAGGGGGCTCTGGGGGGCAGATCCTGGGTGGGCTCTGTGGAGGGTGGATGGAGGGAATCTGGAGGGATCCGGGGGGGGCTCTCCAGTGTACCCCCAACCCGTGTCTCTGCCCCCAGCCCATCCTATGCCCGCTACTGCCATGACCACTTTGCCAACGGACACTGCGACCGGGGCTGCCTGTCCCCCCAGTGCGGCTGGGACGGGGGGGGCTGCGCCCCGGGGGGGGCCGGGCCGCTGGGGGCCGGAGCAACCCTGGGGCTGCTGGCTGCCCTGCCCCCGCCGGCCCTGCCTGGCCTGCTCTATGCCCTGGGGCTGGCCCTGCGTGTGGGGCTGAGCCCCCGGCGCGACCCCCAGGGCCGGCCCAGGCTGTACCCCTACACGGGGCGAGAGGGGCCAGGTGGGGGGAACAGCACCAGCTGGCAGCCCCCCCCAGCCCGCCCTGCCCCGGACCCCGTGCCCACCGCAGCCGGCCAGGAAGGGGAGACAGACGCCATTGGGTGAGTGAGACCCCCCCACCCCCCAAATCCCCTGAACCCCCAAATACCTCCACCCGAACCCCCAAATACCTCCACCCCTGAACCTCCAAATCCCTGACCCCCCAAATCCCCTGAACCCCAAACACCTCCACCCCATAACCTCCAAATCCCTGACCCCCAAATCCCCCATTCTCACACCCCAATCTCCACACCCCCTGAACCCCCAAATCCCTCCACACCTTGAACCCTGAACCAACCCTGGGGACCTGCCGCCCCCAGCAGGGGAGAGGGACCCCATCTGGTGAGACCCCCCCATATTCCCCCCCACACCTCTGATCCCCCAGTCAACACCCTGCCCCAAGATGGACCCCACCCCCAGGGGAGACGGAACCCGTTGGGGCGTGAGACCCCCCCACCCTGGACAGTTGCCCCAGACCCATGTGGGGCCCCCAAAACTGCCCCCTTTCCAGCTGGCCCCCAGGAGTTTCCTGCGGGGAGGGGCCCCCAACGGCCCCAGCCTGACCCCGCGCCGCCCCCCCACCCCAGGTACGTCGTGTTCCTGGTGCTGGATGGGTCCCGCTGTGCCGGGCGCTGCCTGATGACCCACGAGGGCGCCCAGCGGTTCCTGGGGGCGCTGGGGGCGCTGACCCCCCACCCCCTGGCGGCCGTGTGGGTCGAAGAGGCCAGCAGCGGTAAGGGGGCGCTGGGGAGGGGTCAGGGCAGCGGGGGGGGGCAGGTGATGGGGGGCACAGGCTGGGGGGGATCGGGGAGGGATACCCGTGGGGGGGCAGACTCGGGGGGGGGTTCAGGGAGGAGTCAGGACAGTGGGGCCAGGTTGGGAATGGGTCCCAAGAGCGGGTGTGGGGGGATCCATTATTGGGGGGAAGCCTGCCCCCCTCCTCAATTTCACCCCCTGCCTCTTCCCTCCGCCCCCCCAGTCTCCCAGGCCTCTGCCCCCCGGCTGCTCGCGGGGGGGCTGGCCCTGGCCCTGGGGGCTGTGGTCGGGGTGCAGCTGCGCCACCGGGGGACGAGGAAACAGGGGACCCTCTGGTTCCCCGCGGGGTTCGCCCGCCCCCGGGACCCCAACGCCCGGCGCCGCCGGGACCCCGTCGGGGAGGACGCCATCGGGCTGAAGTGAGTGACACAGTGACCCCCCCGCCCCGCCCCCCACGGCGCCCCCTGGGGGGCCAGGCTGGGACGCTCACCCCACTTCTCCCCCCACCAGGCCTCTGAAGCTGGAGCCCGAGTTTGAGGACGATGGGCAGCTGACCCCTCAGCAAATCAAGGTATCGGGGTGCCCCCCCAGATGGGCTGGGGACCCCAGGGGGCCAGGCAGGGACCCGTCCCTTCGCATTGAGAGGTTGGGGGCATTACCCGGAGGGAGGGGCTGGGAGCCCCAAAGCTGGGGGTTGGTTGGGGAGGCGATAACACTCTGGGGGCTCTTTTAGGGTCCCTTAATCCCCATCCCCCTCCTGCCAGGCTGATGCCCCCCCCTCGGCCCAGGACTGCCGGCAATGGACCCCGAAGCACCTGAGCACCGGGGCCCCCGTCCCACAATGCATCATGCTGACACCCCCCCAGGACGAGGAGCCCGAGGGGCGGGACCTCGACGCCAGGGGGCCAGGTGAGGGGCAGGGCGGGGTCCCCCCTCCCTGTATCCCCAAACATACGCAGAGCCAGTACAGGGTGGGGGGGAAGCCCCGCCCACAGGAAGTGGGAAGTTTAGATGACAGGACGATGTCCTGCCCCGAGGAAGTAGGAAAACAGGAAGTTCCACCCACAGGAGCCGGAGGAAGTTCCGCCCACTAGACACGGGAATTCCTGCCCTGCAGGACGTGGGTGAGAGGGGAGTCCCGCCCTGCAGCGGAAGGGGAAGTCCCGCCCCCATGGCAAGAGGAAGTCTCATGCCAGAGGTTGGGTGAGAGGGGGCAGTCGCACCCACAGAAAGTGGCTGTGCCGGGTTGGGATCACACCCCCCCCCTTGGTGCTGCCCCCTGGTGTGCCAAGGCTACTCCTGCCCCTGCTTCCCGGCCCTTTCCAGCTGGGGACTCCCGAATCCTGTCTGGTTGGAGCCAGGCCCAGGTCTGGGCCACGTCCCCTAACAGCCGCCCGCAGGCCTGCCTGGGAGCAGCTCAGGAAGTGCGCCTGCCTGTGTGCCCAACTCCCCATGGGGTTCAAACCCCGACTAAATCCGTTGTGCCCTGGCTAAAGCGTATCCAGGGCAAACTCAGAAATAGTTCGCCCTCCATGTCAGAGATCGAGAGAGATGCACCGCTGTGTGCCCCCCCGGTACTAACACGTACTCCGGGCAACTGAACAAGTAAGAAGTGATTGTAGTAAGCACAGAAAGTAGGGTTTACGTGATCCCAAGTAGTGACAGACAGAACAAAGCGAATGACCAAGTTAAATAAAATAACCCACGCGCGTCTGTGTCTAATCACCCTGAATACAGATAAAAACCTCACCAGTTCCAGTAAACTCCCTTTCCCAGGCTATGGTCCTCCTAGCCTGGGCCCAGCAATCGCTCACACCCCCTCTTGTCCTTGTCCTTTGTTCAGTCTCTTGCAGGTGCGTCGGTCGGGGGTGGAGAGTCTCTCTCTTTAGCCAGCTCAAGACAACGTGGAGGGGTCTCCCAGGGGTTAAACAGACTTTCTCCCCTGGGTGGACACCCCTCCCTCTCCCTGTGTAGCATCCAGCTACCAAAATGGAGTTTTGGGGTCACATGGGCAAGTCACATGTCCATGCACCCCTCAGTTCCTTAGGAGCCAAGCCCAGCTACATTCCTGGCCAAGCTCAGATGAGGATTGGGGTCTGCCACTCCTTTTGTCTGCCAAGAGTTTCTTGATTGGGCTCTCGACCTGCACATTCCTTTCTCCAGACATGATCCCAGGCTCTTACAGAGGCTATGTACAAAACCAGCAAACACACAACCAATATTCGTAACTCCAGCCACAACAATGATACATGCACACAACCAGGAGGAATAGATTCAGTAGGGCACAACTTTCCCAGAGATACGTTACATGGCACGTGTAGCACAAAACATATCCCAGTTACATCATGTATACATTTATAAACATCTCCCCATAAAGCCTTATGGGGGACACCGTCACAGTGGGAAAACAGGACGCCCTGCCCTAGGGCAGGTGGGGAAAAGAGGAAGTCCTGCCCTACAGGGATTGGGTGACAGAGGCAAGTCCCACTCACAGGAAGTGGGAAAACAGGAAGCCCCACCCCAGGGCAGGGAAAGGGGGAAGTCCCACCCCTGACCTCATACTTGTCTCTCCGCTCCGCAGCAGATGGGGTGACGCCGCTGATGGCAGCGGTGTGCACGGGGGGCACCGTGTGGGAGCTGCTGGCGCAGGGGGCGCGGCTGGCCGCCCAGACGGACGCGACAGGGGAGACGGCCCTGCAACTGGCTGCCCGCTTCGCCCGGGCCAGCGCCGTCCGCAGCCTCCTGGACGCCGGCGCCAACCCCAACGCGCGGGACCGGGCGGGACGCAGCCCCCTGCACAGTGCCATCGGGGCCGACGCCCTGGGGGCCTGCCAGGTACGGGGGGAGGTGGGGGACAGGAATGGGAGATCTGGGAGAGATGGGGGACAGTGGGGGGTCCCTAAGTCCCTGTCTAGCCCGGCAGAGAGTTGGCTGTTGCCACTCTGTCCTCCCCCGCAAGTTGGGCTGTTCACTCTGAACCCTACTGATGGCTGGTGCAAACCATGCCCCGACTGCTGCAGCATCCAGCCACAACCCCATAACCTCCCCCTCCCAGACGGCCCCCAGTCCCAAACCTACAGCCCCCCCCACTCTGGTACGCCCCCCGTTCCCAGGGCAGAAATCAAGTGTGAAATTCCGGGCGGGGGGCAGATCCCAGGGGGACCAGGCTGGGGAGTGGGGGGCCAGCTGGAGGCATTGGGGTGCAGGGCAATCCAAGATGGCTGCCCCACAAAGCGACGCCCCCACGGCTTACCACACCACAAGGGGGCAGGGCATGGGGCTGGAGGCCCCGCCCCTAATGTCCCAAGCCCCGTCCCCCCCAGATCCTGATTCGCTGCCGTCAGACGGACCTGGATGCCCGGATGAGTGACGGCGCCACCCCCCTGATCCAGGCCATGCACCTGGCGGTGGAGAGCGGGATGGAGGAGCTGCTGCGGGGCGGGGCGGCCATCAACGCTGCCGACAAGTGGGGTCAGCAGAGGGGCCGGGGGGGCTGGGCTGGGGGAGGGGATGGGGCCAGCAGGAGGGTGCGGGGGCCTGGGCTGAAGGGGCAGGGTGCCGGGGGGCTGGGCCGGGCCAGCGGATGGGGCCAGCAGGGGGCGCCGGGCTGTGGGTGGAGGGTGCCCGGCGGGCTGCAGGCGAGGGGAGGGGGGGCCTCGGCTGGCTGGGGGCTGTGGGTGCTGTGGGGCTGCAGGCGGGGGGGCTGCGGACTAGGGGCAGGGGGAGGCCAGGGGGCCTGGCTCCGCTGTCTCACCCCCCCTCGCCCGGCAGGGAAGACCGCGCTGCACTGGGCTGCGGCTGTGAATAACGCCCGGGCTGCCCTCGCCCTGCTCCGGAGCGGCGCCAGCAAGGATGCCCAGGACAACCGGGTAGGGGGGCCGGGGTGGGTGGGGTTCTCCATTAGCACAGCCTGGGGAGAACCCAGGTGTCCTGGCTCCCAGCCCCCCCTGCTCTAACCCACCAGCCCCCACTCCCCCCACAGAGCTGGGGAGAGAACCCAGGAGTCCTGGCTCCCAGCCCCCCCTGCTGGCCGGGGATAGGACCCAGGAGTCCTGGCTCCCAGCCCCCCCTGCTCTAACCCACCAGCCCCCACTCCCCTCCCAGAGCTGGGGAGAGAACCCAGGAGTCCTGGCTCCCAGCCCCCCCTGCTGGCCGGGGAGAGAACCCAGGAGTCCTGGCTCCCAGCCCCCCCTGCTGGCCGGGGAGAGGACCCAGGAGTCCTGGCTCCCAGCCCCCCCTGCTGGCCGGGGAGAGGACCCAGGAGTCCGGCGTGCTGACCCCCCCGCCCCCGCAGACGCAGACCCCGCTGTTCCTGGCGGCCCGGGAGGGCAGCGCGGACGTGGCGCGGATCCTGCTCCGGCACCGGGCGAGCCGGCAGCTCCCGGACGAGCTGGGCCGCCTGCCCCGCGCCGCCGCCCGCGCCCACCACGACCTGCCCCGCCTGCTGGACGACCCCCGCCTGGGCCCCCCGCCCCGCCAGCCCCCCAGGCTCCGCCAGCCCCCCAGGCTCCGCCCCCTCCCGGAGCAGACGGAGCCGCCCGCCCCCTGCCTGGCGCCCCGCCCCTCCCCGTCCCGCCGGCCCTGGGCTTCCGGCCAATCGGACGGCGCCATGGTGCAGTGACTCCGCGCCCCCCATGCGCTGCCGGGGAGGGGGCTGCTGGGAGAGGTGGCTCGGATTGGACGGCAGAGGGGTGTGGCAGGCAGTGACATCACCAGGTGGGCGGAGCGAGTGCCGGCGGATGATGTCAGAGAGAGGAAGTGATGTCACACACTGGAGTGGGGACACGCCCATGGGATGCTGATGTCGCAGACCAGAAATGATGTCACACGGAATCCAGTGATGTCACAAGGTGCAGCCCACTGGACAGAAATGATGTCACCCGGGAGACTGGCAGCCATGGGGGCTCTGACATCATTGACGGGACGTGACAGCGCCCAATGGAGAAGGACGACAGGCAGGAAGTGATGTCACACACCAAGGAACTGATGATGTCACACGTGTGGCCTTGTGATGATGTCATGGAGCAGAAAGAGGCGGGGCTTTGCAACTCCGCATGTCAAAGGGACAGGTGGGGGGTGACCCCCCCGACCCCACGACCTCTTCCTCCCCTGCCCCTCCCCCACATATTTATACCCCCATTTACCACCCCCCCCCACGGCTGGAGAATAAAGTGATCTGATCCCTCTGTCTCTGGCTGGGATAAAATGTCGGGGGGTGGGGCAGAGGGGGAAACTGAGGCACAGGGAGACGCTGCCCAGTCTAGACCCTGCATTGAACCCAGGAGTCCTGGCTCTGCCCCCACTCACAGCCCGTCAGCCCCCTTTGCCCCAGCAGTTTTTTTACTTTTTCACAAACATCAGGAATTAGCCTCAACCCCCCCCCGAGTCTCTGGCCCCAGCCCCCGCCTGGGGCAGCTCCGTGGGGGGGGGGGAGCCCCAATCTTTGGTCTTTCCCCCCCTCCAGCCCCAGCGGGGGCATCATGGGTCGTGTCTGCTCTCAGCACAGTGTGTGTGTGGGGGGGGGGTCCCCATTCCTGCAGCGAGTCCGGCCTGGTCTCAGCCCCTGGTCATTGCTGTGGGCGGGGGGGATGTAGCTGGGGTCCCCCTTCTGTGCACTGAACCCCCTGTTCTCAGCTGAGCTCTCCAGGCCCCCCCCAATTCCTGGCCAGTCTCTGCCAACAGCGTCAGTTGGGGCTTCCTGGGGGGGGGTCCCCGTTTCTGGTGTGAGCTGTGGCCATTCTCAGCCCCTAGGCGTTAAGCAGGAGGGGGGGCGAGGGGTCCCCCATTTCTGCAGCGAGTTCTGTCCGTTCTCAGCCATCAGCGAGGGGGGAGGGAACAAGCCCCCCCCATTTCAGCTGCTGTCTCCCCCATTCCTGCAGCGAGCTGGGCCTGGTCTCGGCCCCCCCTTCCCCTGCACATTGGAGGGGTCTCAGCAAGGGTGGGGCAGCAGGGCCCGGGGGGGCTCTGAGCGCTGCTCCTCCATGCGCCCCCCCTGCACCCGCAGCAGCAGGTCGAACAGCTCCTGGGCCCCCAGCGGGATGGGGGGGTCGCTGCGCTGCTCCTCCAGCCGCTGGCTCTGGGGGGGGACGGGGGGTTAGTGTCTGTGGGGGAGGGGGGCTCATAGGGCGTGGGGGGGGCTGGAGTCTGGGGGGGCACGGGTTGGTAGGTCGGGGGGGCTGTGTGGGGCCTGGGGGTAGCAGGGGGTGGGGGGAAGGGGGTTATAGGGCAGGTCTTGGGGGATCTTGGGGGGGCTGGAGGGGTGGGGGGGTCTCAGGTGAGGGGTTATGGGGTGGGGGTCTCAGGGACTGGGGGGCCAGAGGGGATTTGGGGGTCCCGGGGGGCCACCCCTTACCTGGTGGGTGAGGATGGTGTGGTACAGCTCCTCCTCTTGGTCGGGGGGCTCCGGGGGCCCCTCAGCCCCCTCCTCAGGCCCCTCCTCGGCCCCAGGGTCCCCCGTGAAGTCGGCTCGCTGGTCGTCCAGCCGCCGGGCCTGGGCCGTGGCCACCAGCTCGAAGAACTGCTCGGCCTGCAGCGAGGTGAGCGAGCAGAACATCCCTGGGGGGCCGGGGGGGTCAGACAGGGCTGGACGGTGCCCCCCTCTGCACCCCCCTGCTGCACCCCTACATCACCCCCCTGCTGCACTCCCCCCCCGGCTGTACCCCCCAGCTGTTCCCGGCTGCATCCCCCTGCTGCACCCCTACATCACCCCCCTGCTGCACTCCCCCCCGGCTGTACCCCCCAGCTATTCCCGGCTGCACCCCATGTCACCCCCCCAGCTGTTCCCCCCTGGCTGCACCTTCAGCCCCCGTCTGTACCCCCCCAGCTGCACCCCTCTGCACCCCCCCTTACCCCCCTCTGCACAGGGGAGCCCCGAGGGGGCCGCGGCTCTTACCTGCTCCCCCCAGCGGGGTCCCAGTGGGGGTGCCGGGCAGCGAGTGCCAGGGCCGGGCGGGGGGGTGGCGGGGCGCCCCCCGCAGGCCGGGCAGGGGGCAGCGCTGCTCATTCAGCCGCCGGCTCTGGGAGCGGAAGAGCAGGTCGAAGAGACGCTCCCGGTCGAAGGGGTCCAGGGGGTCGGCCTGGGGGAGAGCGGGGTCAGGACGCCTGGGTTCCCTGCCCGGCGAGTGGGGGGAGCAGGAGGGGGCTGGGCACCGGGACGCCTGGGTTCTCACCTCTGTCGGTGTGGGGGGGTTGGATCCGTCTGGGGTGGGGGGGTCACCGCTGGTCCGATCCCGTCCCGCCGGGACGCCCCCAGGGTTCCTCTCTGCCGCAGCCTGGTCTGGGGGCGCCAGGGGGTCGGTCGTGGGGGCCGAGCCCGCCAAGGAAGCAGGGCTGGGGGGGCCCGGCTGGGCGTTGTCCCCGGCTGCCTCCTCACTCTCCAGACTAGTCATGGCCTGGAACAGGAAGGGGGCAGAGAGGTGGGGGGCAGAGATGTGGGGGTGCCCAACATGCAGCCCCCTGGGGGCACTGGGGATCTGTTCTGGGGGGGCCCAGCAGGGGGCTCACCTCGGCCCCATCTCTCTCTAGCTGCCCCTGTTCCCATCGGGGGGGGTGTCTCTGGGGTCGCTTGCCCCCACCCTGACCCCTTGGCTCTGTCTGGCAGTGGGGGAGGGGGCATCCCTGGGGTCAGGGGGGGGCAGAGCAAATGGGGGGGGGGTTTCCTCATGGGCTCCACAAATCCCACCACCCGCCCCTGCTCCTGCCCCAGCCAGAGGAGGAAATGGTGTGTGGGGGGGAGGCCTGGGGGGCGGGGGAGGGGAAGAAGTTGGGGGAGGGGAACGGCCTAGGTCTATGGGGGAGGGGAGGAAGGGGACACTGGGGGCAGGGCAGGCCGGGGGGAGGGGGCCGGAAACCGGCCTCGCCTGACAAGAGTAATCGGCCCTTGGCACCACCCCCCCGGCCCCCCACCGTTAGACCCCCTCCCCTCCCCTGTGACCTCCCCATCACCCCACACCCCTCCCCCACCCTGACCCCCATTGCCCCTCCTCCACCCAAATCCACCTGTTCCCACTCACAGGCCCTGGGCAGCCACGGGAGCCCCCAGGCCCCTCCCCCGCACCCCCCAAGTTCCCCCTCACCGCGGCTCCCGGCTGCCCCTCTGCTGCGCCCCGTCTGGGGCCCTGGCTCCCCACCACGGCCCTTCCTGCCAGCGCCCCATTGGCCGGCGCCCGCCCCCCCGCGCCCCACGTCACAGGATGTTGCGCCCAGAGACGCGGTTTCTGCTTTGCACAATTCCCCCCCCCCCGCCCCCAACAACCCACTTCCCCCCTAGCACCGACCAGCACAAGGCGGGGCCAGCAGGGGGTGCCCCCCCCAGGCACAGGGCCACAGGGAGTGAGGGGCCCAGGGCCGGGCTCGCAGGGGCTGCGGGTCGGGAGTGAGGGGCACCGGCAGAGCTGGGCGGGGGGCAGGGCCGGGCTCGCAGGGGCTGCGGGTCGGGAGTGAGGGGCACCGGCAGAGCTGGGTGGGGGGCAGGAGTGAGGGGCACCAGCAGAGCTGGGGGGGGCCCAGGGCTGGGCTAGCAGGGGCTGCGGGTCGGGAGTGAGGGGCACCAGCAGAGCTGGGGGGGGCCCAGGGCTGGGCTAGCAGGGGCTGCGGGTCGGGAGTGAGGGGCACCGGCAGAGCTGGGCGGGGGGCAGGGCCGGGCTCGCAGGGGCTGCGGGTCGGGAGTGAGGGGCACCGGCAGAGCTGGGCGGGGGGCAGGGCCGGGCTCGCAGGGGCTGCGGGTCGGGAGTGAGGGGCACCGGCAGAGCTGGGTGGGGGGCAGGAGTGAGGGGCACCAGCAGAGCTGGGGGGCCCAGGACCGGGCTAGCAGGGGCTGCGGGTCGGGAGTGAGGGGCACCGGCAGAGCTGGGCGGGGGGCAGGGCCGGGCTAGCAGGGGCTGCGGGTCGGGAGTGAGGGGCACCAGCAGGACTGGGGGGGAGGGGCGGGGTCTAGCGGTTAGAGTGGGGGGGGGGTTTCTGGGATCCCCAAGTAACAGCTCCAGGGAATCTGGGGGTTGGGGGTGAACTGGGGACAGCCCCACAGATCAGCCTCCCCTGGACTTTCCCCCCATGGCAGGGACCCCCAGACAGGGAGGAGTCCAGGAAGCCCCCCCAACCAGCCCTTCCCAGGCCCCTTTGAGGGGTCAGGTTACAGCCCCGCCCCCTGCAGGGCGCGGTGGGGGAGGGGCCCTTGCTGCCTTGAACGTGATTGGCTGTTCCCTGCTCTCCCCTCCCCCAATCGCTGCTGGGGGGGGGTGATAAGGGGCCCCGGGCCCCGCCCTCGTCTGGAGGAAATAAAATGGAGTTTTCTGCTGATTAGTTCCCGCTGGCTGAGAACCCAGGCGTCCTGGCTCAGCCCCTCCCCCTCCCCAGAGCCGGGGAGAGAACCCAGGCGTCCTGGCTCAGCCCCTCCCCCTCCCCCTCCCCAGAGCCGGGGAGAGAACCCAGGCGTCCTGGCTCAGCCCCTCCCCCTCCCCAGAGCCGGGGAGAGAACCCAGGCGTCCTGGCTCAGCCCCTCCCCCTCCCCCGAGCCGGGGAGAGAACCCAGGCGTCCTGGCTCAGCCCCTCCCCCTCCCCAGAGCCGGGGAGAGAACCCAGGCGTCCTGGCTCAGCCCCTCCCCGTCCCCCGAGCCGGGGAGAGAACCCAGGCGTCCTGGCTCAGCCCCTCCCCCTCCCCAGAGCCGGGGAGAGAACCCAGGCGTCCTGGCTGCCAGCCCCCCTGCCTGGAAATTCCTGCCTGTCCCTTTAAGACACCCCCCCCACCCCGCGGCCGGCAGGGGGCAGCACCGACCCGCGCTGGTTGCAGCGAGCCCGGGCGAGCCCCGCGCCCCCCCCCTCGGCTCCGCCCCCCGCCCCGTCCCGGCTCCATCTTGGCCGCCCCGGAGTCTCCCGGGGCCCCCCCGGCGCTTGGTCGGGCCATGGCGGAGCAGGGGCGGCTGCTGCCCCCCCCCGGGCCCGGCGAGCCCCGGCGCCGCGAGCTCGGCGAGCTCCTGCAGCAGATCATGGGCATCACGGAGCAGAGCCTGGACGAGGCGCAGGCCAAGTAGGGGCGGGGGGGTCCCTGGGGTCCCCCTTCTCTGTGAGCCAGCCGGGGAACCCAGGCGTCCGGGCTCCCAACCGCCCCCCTCCCCTCTGTGAGCCAGCCGGGGAACCCAGGCGTCCGGGCTCCCAACCGCCCCCCTCCCCTCTGTGAGCCAGCCGGGGAACCCAGGCGTCCGGGCTCCCAACCGCCCCCCTCCCCTCTGTGAGCCAGCCGGGGAACCCAGGCGTCCTGGCTCCCAACCCCTCACCCCAGTCTGAGCCAGCCGGGGAACCCAGGAGTCCGGACCCCAACCCCCTCCCCTCCCTTCCGTGAGCCAGCCGGGGAACCCAGGTGTCCGGCCTCCCCACCCCCCACCTCTCTGTGAGCCAGCCGGGGAACCCAGGCGTCCGGGCTCCCAACCGCCCCCCTCCCCTCTGTGAGCCAGCCGGGGAACCCAGGCGTCCGGGCTCCCAACCCCCCACCCCAGTCTGAGCCAGCCAGGGAACCCAGGAGTCCGGACCCCAACCCCCTCCCCTCCCTTCTGTGAGCCAGCCAGGGAACCCAGGAGTCCGGGCTCCCAGACCCCCCACGCCTCCCCTCTGTGAGCCAGCTGGGGAACCCAGGCGTCCGGGCTCCCAACCCCCTCCCCTCTGTGAGCCAGCCGGGGAACCCAGGCATCTGGGCTCCCAATCCCCTCCCCTCTGTGAACCAGCCGGGGAACCCAGGCGTCCGGGCCCCCTCCCCCCCCTGTGAGCCAGCCGGGGAACCCAGGCGTCCGGGCTCCCAACCGCCCCCCTCCCCTCTGTGAGCCAGCCGGGGAACCCAGGCGTCCGGGCTCCCAACCGCCCCATTCCCCTCTGTGAGCCAGCCGGGGAACCCAGGCGTCCGGGCTCCCAACCGCCCCCCTCCCCTCTGTGAGCCAGCCGGGGAACCCAGGCGTCCGGGCTCCCAACCGCCCCCCTCCCCTCTGTGAGCCAGCCGGGGAACCCAGGCGTCCTGGCTCCCAACCCCTCACCCCAGTCTGAGCCAGCCGGGGAACCCAGGAGTCCGGACCCCAACCCCCTCCCCTCCCTTCTGTGAGCCAGCCGGGGAACCCAGGTGTCCGGCCTCCCCACCCCCCACCTCTCTGTGAGCCAGCCGGGGAACCCAGGAGTCCGGGCTCCCAGACCCCCCACGCCTCCCCTCTGTGAGCCAGCTGGGGAACCCAGGCGTCCGGGCTCCCAACCGCCCCCCTCCCCTCTGTGAGCCAGCCGGGGAACCCAGGCATCCGGGCTCCCAACCCCCTCCCCTCTGTGAACCAGCCGGGGAACCCAGGCGTCCGGGCCCCCGACCCCCTCCCCCCCTTGTGAGCCAGCTGGGGAACCCAGGCGTCCGGGCCCCCAACCCCCCCCTCCCCCACCGTGAGCCAGCCGGGGAACCCAGGCATCCGGGCCCCCTCCCCCCTCCCCTCTGTGAGCCAGCCATGGAACCCAGGCGTCCGGGCCCCCGACCCCCTCCCCTCTGTGAGACAGCCAGGGAACCCAGGCGTCCGAGCTCCCAACCCCCCCACCCCAACTCAAGACCCCCCTCCCCTCCCAGAGCCGGGGAGAGAACCCAGGAGTCCTGATCCGAAGGGATGTGGGGTCTCAGTGTGGAGTTACGGGGGCGGGGCTGGAGCTGAATTAACCCTTTGTGCCCCCCCCATATAAAGCTGCTTTATCTCCCCCCCCAGGAAACACGCCCTGAGCTGCCACCGCATGAAGCCGGCGCTGTTCACCGTCCTGTGCGAGATCAAGGAGAAGACAGGTATGGGGGGGGGCCCGGGCCCCCCCTGCCCCCCCTTGGGCTGGGCCTGGGGAGCCCCCGTCGGGGGCAGAGCAAGGACTGGGGGCGGGGGGGCTCCAGGCCAGGCACTGAGCATCTGTCCCCTCCCGGGCGGGGGCACCAGGACCCTGCACCCCCAGCCTGAAACTGTGTGTGTGTGGGGGGGTCAGTGGGGTGTGTGGGGGGGGGGTCAGTGGGGTGTGTGTGTGGGGGGGGGTCAGTGGGGTGTGTGTGTGGGGGGGTCAGTGGGGTGTGTGTGTGTGTGTGGGGGGGGTCAGTGGGGTGTGTGTGTGTGGGGGGGGGTCAGTGGGGTGTGTGTGTGGGGGGGGTCAGTGGGGTGTGTGTGTGTGTGGGGTCAGTGGGGTGTGTGTGTGTGTGGGGGGTCAGTGGGGTGTGTGTGTGTGGGGGGGGGTCAGTGGGGTGTGTGTGTGTGTGGGGGGGTCAGTGGGGTGTGTGTGTGTGGGGGGGGTCAGTGGGGTGTGTGGGGGGGGGGTCAGTGGGGTGTGTGTGTGTGTCAGCGCCGGGGGTGCACGGATGTTCTGTGTGGGGGTGTTTAAAACACAGAAATCGCGTGTGTTCACATGCGCACTGTTGTGTACACCGTGTGTGTGCAGAGATCTGTGGGGTGTGCGTCCAAGTACAGGGAGGTACCGGTCGGGAGTGAGGGGCACCGGCGGAGCAGGGGGGCTGCGGGTCGGGAGTGAGGGGCGCCGGCAGGCGGGGGCTGCGGGTCGGGAGTGAGGGGCGCCGGCAGGCGGGGGCTGCAGGTCGGGAGTGAGGGGCGTCGGCGAAGCAGGGGGGCTGCGGGTTGGGAGTGAGGGGCACCGGCGAAGCAGGGGGGCTGCGGGTTGGGAGTGAGGGGCGCCGGCAAGCCGGGGGCTGCGGGTCGGGAGTGAGGGGCGTCGGCGAAGCAGGGGGGCTGCGGGTCGGGAGTGAGGGGCGCCGGCAGGCGGGGGCTGCGGGTCGGCAGTGAGGGGCGCCGGCAGGCGGGGGCTGCGGGTCGGGAGTGAGGGGCACCGGCGGAGCAGGGGGGCTGCGGGTCGGGAGTGAGGGCGTCGGCGGAGCAGGGGGGCTGCGGGTCGGGAGTGAGGGGCGCCGGCAGGCGGGGCCTGCGGGTCGGGAGTGAGGGGCGCCGGCAAGCCGGGGGCTGCGGGTCGGGAGTGAGGGGCGCCGGCAGGCGGGGGCTGCGGGTCGGGAGTGAGGGGCGTCGGCGGAGCAGGGGGGCTGCGGGTCGGGAGTGAGGGGCGTCGGCGGAGCAGGGGGCTGCGGGTCGGGAGTGAGGGCGTCGGCGGAGCAGGGGGCTGCGGGTCGGGAGTGAGGGGCGCCGGCAGGCGGGGGCTGAGGGTCGGGAGTGAGGGGCGCCGGCAGGCTGGGGCTGCGGGTCGGGAGTGAGGGGCGCCGGCAGGCGGGGGCTGCGGGTCGGGAGTGAGGGGCATCGGCAGGCGGGGGCTGCGGGTCGGGAGTGAGGGGCGTCGGCGGAGCAGGGGCTGCGGGTCGGGAGTGAGGGGCGTCGGCGGAGCAGGGGCTGCAGGTCGGGAGTGAGGGGCGCCAGCAGGGCAGGGGCTGCGGGTCGGGAGTGAGGGGCGTCGGCGAGCAGGGGGGCTGCGGGTTGGGAGTGAGGGGCACCGGCGGAGCAGGGGGGCTGCGGGTCGGGAGTGAGGGGCGCCGGCAAGCCGGGGGCTGCGGGTCGGGAGTGTGAGGGGCATCGGCGAAGCAGGGGGGCTGCGGGTCGGGAGTGAGGGGCGCCGGCAGGCGGGGGCTGCGGGTCGGGAGTGAGGGGCGCCGGCAGGCAGGGGCTGCGGGTCGGGAGTGAGGGGCATCGGCGAAGCAGGGGGGCTGCGGGTCGGGAGTGAGGGGCGCCGGCAGGCGGGGGCTGCGGGTCGGGAGTGAGGGGCGCCGGCAGGCGGGGGCTGCGGGTCGGGAGTGAGGGGCGTCGGCGGAGCAGGGGCTGCGGGTCGGAGTGAGGGGCGTCGGCGGAGCAGGGGCTGCGGGTCGGGAGTGAGGGGCGCCAGCAGGGCAGGGGCTGCGGGTCGGGAGTGAGGGGCGCCGGCAGGCTGGGGGCTGCGGGTCGGGAGTGAGGGGCGCCGGCAGGCGGGGGCTGCGGGTCGGGAGTGAGGGGCGCCGGCAGGCGGGGGCTGCGGGTCGGGAGTGAGGGGCGCCGGCAAGCTGGGGCTGCGGGTCGGGAGTGAGGGGCGCCGGCAGGCGGGGGCTGCGGGTCGGGAGTGAGGGGCACCGGCGGAGCAGGGGGGCTGCGGGTCGGGAGTGAGGGGCACCGGCAGGCGGGGGCTGCGGGTCGGGAGTGAGGGGCGTCGGCAGGCGGGGGCTGCGGGTCGGGAGTGAGGGGCACCGGCGGAGCAGGGGGGCTGCGGGTCGGGAGTGAGGGGCGCCGGCAGGCGGGGGCTGCGGGTCGGGAGTGAGGGGCGTCGGCAGGCGGGGGCTGCGGGTCGGGAGTGAGGGGCGTCGGCAGGCGGGGGCTGCGGGTCGGGAGTGAGGGGCGCCGGCAGGCGGGGGCTGCGGGTCGGGAGTGAGGGGCGCCAGCAGGGCAGGGGCTGCGGGTCGGGAGTGAGGGGCACCGGCAGGCTGGGGGCTGCGGGTCGGGAGTGAGGGGCGTCGGCGGAGCAGGGGGGCTGCGGGTCGGGAGTGAGGGGCGCCGGCAGGCGGGGCTGCGGGTCGGGAGTGAGGGGCGCCGGCAAGCTGGGGCTGCGGGTCGGGAGTGAGGGGCACCGGCAGGCTGGGGCTGCGGGTCGGAGTGAGGGGCACCGGCAGGCGGGGGCTGCGGTCGGGAGTGAGGGGCACCGGCGGAGCAGGGGGGCTGCGGGTCGGGAGTGAGGGGCACCGGCAGGCTGGGGGCTGCGGGTCGGGAGTGAGGGGCACCGGCAGGCGGGGGCTGCGGGTCGGGAGTGAGGGGGCACCGGCGGAGCAGGGGGGCTGCGGGTCGGGAGTGAGGGGCACTGGCAGGCTGGGGGCTGCGGGTCGGGAGTGAGGGGCACCGGCGGAGCAGGGGGGCTGCGGGTCGGGAGTGAGGGCACCGGCAGGCTGGGGCTGCGGGTCGGGAGTGAGGGCGCCGGCAGGCGGGGGCTGCGGGTCGGGAGTGAGGGGCGTCGGCGGAGCAGGGGGCTGCGGGTCGGGAGTGAGGGGCGCCGGCGGAGCAGGGGGGCTGCGGGTCGGGAGTGAGGGGCGCCGGCAGGCTGGGGGCTGCGGGTCGGGAGTGAGGGGCGCCGGCAGGCGGGGGCTGCGGGTCGGGAGTGAGGGGCGTCGGCGGAGCAGGGGGGCTGCGGGTCGGGAGTGAGGGGA